>ML664174.1:13123736-13246644 GCA_007570785.1 Antilocapra americana
ACAGACTGGTTCCAAATAGGAAAAGGAGTATGTCAAGGCTGTATATTGTCACCCTGCTTATTTAACTTATATGCAGAGTACATCATGAGAAATGCTGGGCTGGAAGAAGCACCATCTGAAATCAAAATTGCCTGGAGAAATATCAATAACCTCAGATATATAGATGACACCACCCTTATGGCAGAAACAGAAGAGGAACTAAAAAGCCTCCGATGAAAGTGAAAGAGGAGAGTGAAAAAGTTGGCTTAAAGCTCAAGATTCAGAAAACGAAGATTATAGTATCTGGTCCCATCACTTCATGGCAAATAGATGGGGAAACAGTGGAAACAGTTATTTTTGTGGGCTCCAAAATCACTGCAGATAGTGATTGCAGCCATGAAATTAAAAGACACTTACTCCTTGGAAGGAAAGTTATGACCAACCTAGATAGCATATTGAAAAGCAGAGACATTACTTTGTCAACCAAGGTCCATTTAGTCAAGACTATGGTTTTTCCAAGGGCCATGTATAGATGTGAGAGTTGGACGGTGAAGAAAGCTGAGCACTGAAGAACTGATGCTTTTGGACTGTGGTGTTGGAGAAGACTCTTGAGAGTCCATTGGACTGCAGGAAGATCCAACCAGTCCATCCTAAAGGTGATCAGGCCAGGGTGTTCATTGGAAGGACTGATGTTGAAGCTGAAACTCCAATACTTTGGCCACCTCATATGAAGAACTGACTCATTGGAAAAGACCCTAATGCTGGGAAGGATTGGGGGCAGGAGGAGAAGGGGACGACAGAGGATGAGATGGCTGAATGGCATCACCGACTTGATGGCCATGGTTTGGGTAGACTCCGGGAGTTGGTGGTAGACAGGGAGGCCTGGCGTGCTTCGATTCATGGGGTCGCAAAGAGTCGGACACAACTGAGCAACTGAACTGAACTGAGTACAGTAAAAATGCATATATTCTGACTCAATACTTTCTCCTCTAGATATTTGTCTTACAGATACATTTGCACAGTTGTGATGTTCATATATATAAGGGTACTCAATACAGACTTGTTTGTAGTGGCAAAAGACTAGGAAAAGCTTAGATGTCCTTCACTGGGTGGGAAGCAATTAAATGCATTGTAGCTATTTAAAAATATATTGTTAAAATTGTGAAAGTCAAAATACACAAGAGTATTTTTACCACCATAAATTGATGGCTCTTAAAAAAAGTGGCAGAGGAAGATACCTACACTCACATTTTGTACACACACACACACACACACACATATTTAACTCAGTTGTGTCCAACTCTTTATGACCCTATGGATTGTAGTCTGCCAGGCTCCTCTGTCCATGGGATTCTCCAGGCAAGAATATTTGAGTGGGTAGCCATTTTCTTCTCCAGGGGATTGTCTGGATCCAGGGACTAAACCCACATCTACCAGGGTCTCCTGCTGGGCCACAGAGGAAGCAATATATATAGAGAGAGAGACAGAGAGAATCTGAGGAAGAGGAAACATGCTTGAAGGTCAGAGATAGAAGGATAACTTGTTAACTTTAATATTCTTAAACTGTTTTTTATCATATATCACTTTTCAACAGAAGTAAAAAAAAACTTTGAGGAGTTCCCTGGTGGCTTAGTGTTTAGGATTCCAGGCTTTTACTGCCATGACCAGGTCCAATCCCTGCTTCAGAAACTGGGATCCTGCAAGCCAGGCAACATGACCAAAAAGTCACAATTTATATTTTTTGACGCTGTAATTCTCTTTCTAGTACTATATCCCAATGAAATAACTTGAAATACAAATAAAAATTTATGCCCATTATGCATTTCAAAAACTTAGAAATAACCCAATCATCAAATATTATGGGAATAGTAGTGAAAGCTATTTTTTGTTAACATTTTCAATAATACTGGAAAATGATATAATGAAAAAGCACACAAACAAAAAGCTTAAAAAGATTATAAGTACACGTGGTGGAACGTTATCAGTTGCTGACCCTGGGGAATAGCACTACAGATGCATGTTATTCTGTTTCTCTGTATTTGTGTATTTAGTACCAGTCAGAGCTCTTCTGACTGTAAGGACAGAAACCGAAATCAAACTAGTTTAATTAAAAAGATATTTATTGGCTTACTGAATCAGTTACTAGAACTGACTGGAACCTGGGACTCTTTCTAAATTTCTGTATATTGGGATTAATGTCACCTATGGTAGATATGACTTCTCCACAAGACATAGGACTTTGTAATCAGAAGCTCCTGGATTCACATTTCCTAGTTTTTCCACTACAGAAGCAAAGAATGTTCCCCCCTCATTCTCTGGGATCTGTGACAGATCCAGCTAAAATAATCCCAACAAAAATTGGGGCCCATTTTAGATCACATATCCAATCCCAGTGGCCAGGGTGGTGGTGTACGAGAGAGGGTAGTGCACAGGAAGGCAGGTTTATGGAAGAAGACAGCACCAATCAGGAGGTAGTTCAGTTCAGTCGCTCAGTCGTGTCCGACTCTTTGCGACCCCATGAACCGCAGCACACCAGGCCTCCCTCCTGTTCATCACCATTTCCCAGAGTTTACCCAAACCCAGGAGGTAACAGGATCTATTCTGCTTGAGTTTGGGGCAAGTCAGTGCAATCTGCATTCCCCATGCTGTAACAGAATTGGTTTTTAAAGAAAAGACAGCAGCACCCACTACGGCCAGATGGTTAGTGTGATAAGGGGTGTGCAATGTACCAAGAAAAGAAAGAGAGCTGCTGGGCCATCAAAATAG
Organism: Antilocapra americana; assembly: GCA_007570785.1. Classification (NCBI taxonomy): domain Eukaryota; kingdom Metazoa; phylum Chordata; class Mammalia; order Artiodactyla; family Antilocapridae; genus Antilocapra; species Antilocapra americana. The sequence continues at coordinate 13,126,482 of ML664174.1, forward strand.
CAACTGTCCATTGCACTGTATTTTCAATGAATGTGTTTACTTGGATAATCAGGAAAAAAGTTTTCAAATGAGAAAAGAACTCCATTTCCTTTTCTCTCTCTTGTCCTGGGGTTTAGTGGTGCTTCTGGAATATTTCCTTATCTGCTTTCTGGTCATTTGAAAAAAGTTATATTCACCTTCTAATTAGAACTTGAAATCAAACTTGCTCCCCCTTAAATGGCCTGGTAAAATAATTTTCTGAAGCCCAGAACCTGGTTATTTGTTTTTTCCCCACACGTCACCTTCCAGGCAACAGAAACATAGCTTACGTCTGAATCCTATCCAATAGTTTAAATTTTAAGATGAGGCTCAAGTCCAAAGGCCCTGATTTCTGCATCTCTCTCCCACTGCTGGACTGGCCAAGTTTGAGTTTATTGACCTTCACAACACAATACAAAATATGCTTGTTTGCTTTGGTCCGTTCAGATGGGCAAGGAGTCCTGTCTGAGTTTGCCTTCCACTGTTTGGTTTGCTAGTTCTTTTGTGTATTTTAGTCACTTTCTGTACACATTACTAGACACCTTTCCTAATGGCTCATTATCTCAATGCTTTGAAAAAAATTATATAATGTGTTCTTATGACTTAATTCATTCTTATTATAAAGTTTCAAGACTAGGCATCAACCCATAATTCAATCTCAGTGCTTTGAAAAAAATTATATAATGTGTTCTTATGACTTAATTCATTCTTATTATAAAGTTACAAGACTAGGCATCAACCTATAATTTAGAAATTTATTTGTAAGTCTAGAAGAAGCAAGGATTATCATGCTAGATATAGGATAAAAATTGGGCTCCCCTGGTGGCTCAGATGGTAAAAAATCTGCCTTCAATGTGGGAGACCTGGGTCTGATCCTTGGGTCAGGGAGATCCCACTCCACTATTCTTGCCTGGAGAATTCCATGGACACAGTAAGTCCCCACAGTCCATAGCGTCACAAAAAGTTGGACATGACTGAGCAACTAACACTTTCACTTTTTTCAGGATAAAAATTACATTTAACTATAAAAAGTTGAAGATGAAACTCATCCCTTCTTTTCATTTTTAATTGCAGTAAAATACACAGAATATGAAATTTACTCCTGCAACCTTTTTTCAGTTCAGTACTGTTAAGTACATTCACCTTGTTGCACAACCAGTCTCCAGAATTACTTTCACCTTGCAAAACTGAAACTCTATACCCATTAAACAAAAACTTCCCATTCCTCCCTCCTTTTAACTCCTGGCAACCACCCTTTTATTTTCTAACTTATGAATCTGACTACTCTAGGTACTTCTTATAAATAGAATCATACAATATTTTTTCTTTTGGGGCTGGCTCATTTCACTTAGAAAAATATCCTTAAATTTCATCCACATTGTAGCATGTGTCAGAATTGCATTTTTAAGGCTAATATTCCATATATATATATATATATATATACACAAACACACACATGACATTTTGTTTATCCATTCATACATCAAGGAACATGAATTTTATCTTCCATTTTTTTGTAATTATAAATAATGCTACTATGAAATGAGTATACAAATATCTCTCTGAGGCTGTTTTAATTCTTTTGGGAATATATTCAGAAGTATAATGCTGGTCACATGGTAATTCTATTTTTAATTTTTTGAGGAACTGCTATACTGTTTCTTGGGCTTCCCTGGTAGCTCAGCTGGTAAAGAGTCTGCCTGCAATGCAGGGGACCCCAGTTCAATTCCCAGGTCAGGAAGGTCCCCTGGAGAATGGATAAGCTACCCACTCCGGTATTCTTGGGCTTCTCTGGTGGCTCAGACAGTAAAGAATCTGCCTGCAATCCGAGAGACCTGGGTTTGATCCCTGGATTGGGCAGATCCCTTGGAGGAGGGCATGGCAACCACTCCAGTATTCTTGCCTGGAGAATCCCCATGGCAGGCAACAGTCCATGGGGTTGCAAAGAGTTGGACACGACTTTGTGACTAAGCACAGCATACTATTTCTCATAGTGACTGCACCATTTCACATTCCTACCAACAGTGTACAAGTGTTCTAGTTTCTTCACGTTCGGGCCAATACATGCTATTTTTTGGGTTTTGGTAGTGGCCATCGTAACAGGTATGAGATGAGAATCTCATCTATTAGCCACTCATATTTTGTGTATGAGGAACTAAGACCCAGTTATTTTAAATAGATTGCCCTAGGTAGTGCAAATCGTATGAGGAAACAAAGTGCAGTGGTTAAAATACTGGACTCTGGATCTAGATTCCCACTTTTTAATCCTGGCTCTGCCACTGACTGGCTGTGTGACCTTGGGCATGTTACTTCTTCATGTGTCAGTTTCCTTATCTGTATAATTTAAGGGTACCTACCGCATAGAGTTGTTGTTATAGGGACTAAATGAGGTAAAGTGCAGCTCGAAAATGGCCATGGTTTTTTGACATTCCTGCTATTGAAGATGGGATCTAATTTCCCTCCCCTTGAATCTACACTGGCCAGAGGCACTCAGTTGTCAGTAATAAAATGCAAGTGGAGTAATGCTGCTTGACCTCCCAGTCTGAGTCAGAAAAAGACTTTCAACTTGTGCCTTGGTCTCCAGACACTCTCCATGGGAAGCCATCTGCCATATAAGTATGACTGCCCTGCTAGAGAAACGATATGGAGAGACCCTGAAACTACTCAGAGAGAGAGGGGTTTGTTTCATTGAACTCAACTTTCCTGCCACCCTGACAAGGTGCCAGGCAATTTGAATGAACCTCTGTGGTACCCTCCAGACCAAACCAGCTGTCAGCTAAACAAAAATAAGTGACCTCAGTCAATAACACATTAAGCCAAAGGACTGCCAGCCAAGTTTTGCCCAAACGCTATTTTTATGTAATTAGTTTTGGCATTAAATGACACAGCTATTGGTCACTGGGCCACTAGAATGTAAGCTCTCTAAGGGCAGGTATTTTTGCATTCATTGTTATTTCCCCAGGACTTAGAGCAATGCCTGGTATATAATAGGTGTTCAATAAAGATTTGCTCAGTGAATGGATGAAAATTAAACTCTTGTTTTTATCAGTGGTAGATGATTATCAGAACCAGTCTGCTGATAATAGCTCTCTATATCACTCCATGCTGACCTAAAAGATACTGACCATTTTACTTCTCCTGAGATTTTTAGGGCCTTATAATAAAACTTTTGATGTACTCTCAAAAAGTTAGTGGTAAGGTATACTTTAACTTGCAAAAATTGGAGAACACCAAAAGAGACTGCATGGTGTTTTTTATTCTTATTATTTAAAATTTTTTCCTTCTATGAAGTTATTTTTTATTGGAGTATAATTGCTTTATAATGTTGTATTAAATTTTGCTGTACAATGAAGTGAATCAGCCATACGCATACATATATCCCCTCCCTCTTGTACTTTCTTCCCACCCTACCCCTATCCCACCCTTCTAGGTCATCACACAGAACTGAGCGGAGCTTTCTGTGCTTTATTTCCTGCTAGTTATCTATTTTACATATGGTGGTGTATGTATTTCAGTCCTAATCTCCCAGTTCATCCCTCCCTCCCTCAATACTACAATGTCGTTGCTTTAGTTGCTAAGTTATGCCCAGTTTTTTGTGACCCTATAGACTGTAGCCTGCCAGTCCACTGTCCGTGGGACTTCCAGAACACTGAAGTGGATTGCCAGTTCCTTCTCCAGGGATATTCCCAACCCAAAATGGAATGAACCTGCGTCTTCTGCATCACAGACAGATTCTTTACTGTTGAGCCACCAGGGAAGCCCCAAAACGACAATACCAGGCAATGAAAACCTGTAGCTCATTAAATCCTAACAACCCTGTAAAGTTTGTATCATTTTCTTTCTTTCTACACATTAAGACACTAGGGCTCGAAGAATTTGGGTACTTTGCCCAACCAAAGATGAGAAGCGGAGCTTCAGGATTTGAACCTAGATCTGCCTCTTCCTTGAAGAACACTTTTTAGTCTAGAAAACTATTCATAAAGATTATCAGCACACAACAGTGAGTAAAGAGGGCCTGTTGCTTTAAAAGTCAGGAATAGCCCATTCAAGTCCCAGCTGCTGGCCAGTTATGAGGCTTTTTTCAACTCACTTACCTCATTTTCCTCAACCAGAAAATGGGAAAAGTGATCCCTGTCCTGCCTTCCTTACAGTGATGTTCGTGATCCTAACAACCCAAACACTTCCTGCAAACATGCTCCTATAGAAAGACCTTCCCGTGGCAACAAAGATGGGAAAAAGATGGGCAAAGGTTTTTTAGATCCTACACAAATGAACACTTTTGACAAAATATTGGGAATTAGTGATTCCAAAGTTGAAAAAAATCTTCAGCAAAGTTCATTGAGTTCAAAAGAAATGAGTGTTAAGACAATTTAGATCTTTTGAGATAAAGGATATATTCATCTAGAGTGAAAACTTCCTCGAAATATAATTGTCACTGGTTCTATCGCTAGTCCAGGAACTGAGACCCCACATGCCATGGAGCAACCAAGCCCGGGTGCCACAACTACTGAGGCCCATGTGCTCCAGGGCCCTTGCTCTGAGAAGCCACCGCGACGAGAAGCCACCGCACCACAACTGGAGGGTAGCCCGTCTCACCGCAACTAGAGGACGTGCAGCAATGAAGACCCAGTGCAGCCAAAACTAAACAAAAAAATAAATTAAATAATACAATAAAATTATAAAAATATACTTGTCAATGTAGTCAGGCTTTGGGTACCAGCTGAGTTGCTTTACCCTCAGAGACTCAACCGTTTGTTTCTAAAGTACATCCTTTTTCCTGAAGTGAAAATACTAGGAGGAAATCCAGCCTCACCAACGTGCCACAGCAAGACCCTCCAGCCCCCCAGCCTACCTGATCAGACTTCCTTTGCCTTAGGGTAAATTCCATTTGGAGTCTCTTATTGCTCTCTTCCACTAATTGGCCCCCATTAATATATCTTGGTCCTTCAATATGTTCTATTAATGTTGAGCCACAGAAGAGAAACTGTTGGTTATTGGGAATTTCTGTAAATTAACTCATTTCACCCCACCTTCCCTCTATAGCATTCAGTTCTGAAAACCAAGGGCTCCTTGGCCTGAGCAGCCTTTGTCAAGCCACAAAAGATCCTGTTATACACTTTCTCTAGGGCCTAGGGGGGTCTACTTGACAAAGATTTGCATAACTATTTTCAGCTTCTCAAGCGATACTTGAAAACAAAACAAATTAAAAAACCAAGTGGAATCTGCACCAAGGGGGTCTTACTGTTTTAAATAGAGACAATGTTTAAATGTGATTTATTTGGCTGAAGTTCTGTCTAAACTGCAATCTTACCACACCAACACACAGTCAGGCATACATGTGGGTGCACACACACACACACACACACACACACACACACACACACACACTGAGCTAGGTTTAGTCCCCCTAACTCAGATACCTATATGTTTCTATGACCTATGACTGTATACACACTGATAGTTCTTAACTCTAACTTGCGAAGAGTCTACTACAGATATGAATATGTTAAAAGTGTGAATTTGTCTATTACAGCTGTAGAACTCAATTCAACAAACCATATTTAAGGTTATATAGAAGAAGTATGAAATTTACCAAGAGAGTTTCTGAGATTTAAACTGGTTTAAGAGCAAGTAATTTGTAAACTCATCTTTCTGAATTTATGTCTTTTCAACTTTCCACCACTTAAAATTCCATCAACACTCCATTTGTTTAGAATATCTAGAATCGCAGTTTCTAAAACATAACTTACAGGTTATGGGTTCTGGATCTGTGGTCAGTAGACCTGGGATTCAACCCAAACTATGACTTGGTGAAGGCATATCCTTCTTGAATCACTTAGTATCTATGTCATAAGATTGTTGTGAAAATTAATGAGAAAAAAATAAAATAATATTGTCAAGCCTCCAGCAAGTACTTGAAAACATCAGCTACTGCACTATCATCAAAAAGTCTACAGATACATTCTAGAGAGGGTATGGAGAAAAGAGAATCCTCCTACACTGTTGGTGGGAAGATAAATTGGTGCAGCCACCGTGGAAAGCAGTATGGAGACTTATTGCATGCATTTACATGTGAAGTCCCTTCAGTCATGTCCAACTTTTTGTGACCCTATGGATTGTAGACTGCCAGTCTCCTCTATCCCTGGGATTCTCCAGTGAGAATACTGGAGTGGGTGGCCATGCTCTCCTCCAGGGGATCCTTGCCCTCCAACCCAGGGATCAAAGCTGTGTCTCCTGGGTCTCTTGCACTGGCAGGCAGGTTCTTTACTGGTAGTGCCACCTAGGAAGTCCATGGAGGTTTCTTAAAAAACTAAAAGTAGAGCCACTGTGTGATCCACCAGGCCCACTCCAGAACATATATCCAGAGAAAACCCTAATTCAAAGAGACATGCACCTCAATGTTCATAACAGCTCTGTTTACAATAGCCAAAACATGGAAACAACACAGGTGCACATCAACAGACAATTCATTTAAGAAGATGTGGTGTGTGTGTATATATATATACATATATATATATGTATATGCAATAGAATAATACTTAGCCATAAAAAAGAATGACATATTGTCACTTGTAGCAACATGGATGGACCTAGAAAATATCATACTAAGTGAAGTAAGTCAGAGAAAAATAAATATTACATTATCACTTGTATGTGGAATCTAAAAAATAATATAATTGAATTTATTTACAAAACAGAAACAGACTTAAAACATAGAATACAAACTTATGGTTAACCAAAGGGGAAAGGGAATTGGGGAGGGATAAACCAGGAGTACTAGAGGCAAACTACTATATATAAAATAAATAAACAAAAAAGATATACTATATAGTATATCAGTTCAGTTCAGTCACTCAGTCATGTCCAACTCTTTGTGACCCCATGGACTTCAGCATGCCAGGCTTCCCTGTCTAGCACCAAATCCCAGAACTTGCTCAAACTCATGTCCATCGCGTTAGTGATGCCATCCAACCATCTCATCCTCTGTCGTCCCCTCCTCCTCCTGCCTTCAGTCTTTCCCAGCAACAGATTCTTTTCCAGTGAGTCAGTTCTTCACATCAGGTGGCCAAAGTATTGGAGTTTCTGCTTCAGCATCAGTCCTTCCAGTGAATATTCAGGACTGATCTCCTTTGATATGGACTGGTTTGATCTCCTTATAGTCCAAGGGACTCTCAAAGGTCTTCTCCAACACCGCAGTTCAAAAGCATCAATTTTTTGGTGTTCAGCTTTCTTTATAGTCCAACTCTCACATCCACACATGACTACTAGAAAAACCATAGCTTTGACTAGATGAATCTTTGTTGGCAAAGTAACATCTCTGCTTTCTAATATGCTGTCTAGGTTGGTCATAACTTTTCTTCCAAGGAGCAAGCATCTTTTAACTTCATGGATGCACTGGAGCCAAAAAAAATAAAGTCTGTCACTGTCTCCATTGTTTCCCCATCTATTTGCCATGAAGTGATGGGACCAGATGCCATGATCTTAGTTTTCTGAATGTTGCATTTTAAGCCAACTCTTTCACTCTCCTCTTTCACTTTTATCAAGATGCTCTTTAGCTCTTCTTCACTTTCTGCCATAAGGGTGGTATCATCTGTATATTTGAGGTTATTGATATTTCTCCCAGCAATCTTGATTCTAGCTTTTGCTTCATCCAGCCCAGCATTTCACATGATGTACTCTGCATAGAAGTTAAATAAGCAGGGTAACAATGTACAGCCTTGACGTACTCCTTTTCCTATTTCAAACCAATCTATTGTTCCATGTCCAGTTCTTTTTTTTCCATGTCCAGTTCTAACTGTTGCTTCCTGACCTGCATACAGATTTTTCAGGAGGCAGGTCAGCTGGTCTAGTATTCCCATCTCTTTTAGAATATTTCAGTTTGTTATGATCCACACAGTCAAAGGCTTTGGCATAGTCAATAAAGCAGAAATAGATGTTTTTCTGGAACTCTCTTGCTTTTTCAATAATCCAGCGGATGTTGGCAATTTGATCTCTGGTTCCTCTGCCTTTTATAAACCCAGCTTGAACATCTGGAAGTTCACAGTTCACGTATTCCTGGAGCCTAGCTTGGAGACTTTGGAGCATTACTTTGCTAGCGTGTGAGATGAGTGCAATTGTGTGGTAGTTCGAGCATTCTTTGGCATTGTCTTTCTTTGGGATTGGAATGAACACTGACCTTTTCCAGTCCTGTGGCCACTGCTGAGTTTTCCAAATTTGCTGACATATTTGAGTGCAGCACTTTCACAGCATCATCTTTCAGGATTTGAAATAGCTCAACTGGAATTCCATCACTTCCACTAGCTTTGTTCATAGTGATGCTTTCTAAGGCCCACTTTACTTCCCATTCCAGGATGTCTGGCTCTAGGTGAGTGACTAGGCAGCTTTTTAACCAGCCAGAAGCCCTCTCCCAAGCCTTGGACCAAATGCAAACAATAAGACTATTTGCAGAAAAAAACAAAGTGAATGAGAAATAAAGACTTTTTCAAACAGATTGAGAGATATTTGTTGCGAATAAATTTGTTTTTTCAGAAATGTTTAAGGAAGTTCTTGAGACAAAAGGAAAATTATATAGATCAGAAACTCGGATTTACATAACGGAAAAAACAGAGAAAGAATAAGTGAAGGTAAAAATAAAGCTTTTTCTGCTTCAAAATAATAAAAGAAACAATATATTCTATGATTTTACCAAAGTGAAAAGAAACTGGGAAGCAGAGACAGTGAAGTTAAGAGAAGTGTAGGCATACTAATTTCCTCATCTTACCTAGGAGGGAATCAAGTTTTACTAATAGTTGATGAATCAAGAAAACAGTTTAAATATATTTTTGTAAGCTATATAGTAAGTTATAAAATAATCCAAATTGCATAAAAGAGTAGGGAATTGAGAAGTGTTAAATGGGCTAAACTCCAAATCTTTCATTGAAGACAGTCACGAATATTCCCGACAGTTGATAAACCAAATAAAAGAGACATAGAATCCTATTCAGAGCTCTAGATATATCCATAAGAAGGACCAAAACCAGATACAATCCAAAGTGTTTAATTCCAAGGCATGGACTCACAGTTGTGAGCTGGAGAATGGAGCGCAAAGACATTTTTCTTGTCATTTATACATTTCTCTTTTCTTAATATTTATTTTTATTTATTTATTTGACTACACTGTGTGTTGTCGCACACAGGACCTTTAGTTTCGGTATGTGGAACCTAGTTCCCTGACCAGGGATGGAACCCTTCCCTGTCCCCTACTTCAGCATAGAGAGTGCAGAGTCTTAACTCTGGGACCAGCTGGGAAATCCCCAGTTTAAACGCTTCTAAATTGGAGGTTGAAGTTTTACTCGCATGACTATGTCTGTTATTTAAATACTTTTAAAAAGTAGAATTTTATGTAAGAAATCTATAAAATAAAGTTTCAGAGGAAAGTCCATAGAAATAATTGTATTATTTTACAAGAAAGACTGAAAATAGATATCAACTCAAGAAATCAGAAAAATAAAACCAAATAAGCCTAAAGAAAGCAGAAAGAATTAATGAAGATAAAAATGAAAACTTGTAAGGGAATAACAATATGTGTGTGTTGTGTGCTCAGTCACAACCAACTCTGTGCGACCCTATGGACTGTAGCCTGTCAGGCTCCTCTGTCCATGGGATTCTCCAAGGCAGGAATACTGGTATGGGTTGCCATGCCGTCCTCCAGGGATTTTCACATCCCAGGGATCAAACCTGTGGCATCTCCTGTATCTTCTGCATCGCAGGTGAAATCTTTAGCGCTGAGCCACCATATGGTTCAACATAAGACATATTTGAAAGGAAGAGACATTTTCTAAGTTAAGCTAGAAAATCCATGGGAATAATAAAAAATAGTTGCAACAAACATTAGTGTTCCATAAAGAGACCAGATAAAGATAACAGCTTTCTTAGGTTCCTAGTAGTAATCAGAAGATTAAAAAATGTTATATATAAAATGTACATAACTATTTAATGTACATATTTAAAGGTAAATAAGTATTTTAATATGTAAGATTAATATTTTAATAAATAATACTATAATCATTAAACTATATATAAAAGCATATAGAATCCATAATAGAAATAAAAGCTATGAAATGCCTAGGAATACATTTAATAAGAATTTTGCAAGATTTATCCAAATAAACTCTAAAATTTATCTGAAAGGCTTTGTATTAGTTTCCTTTGGCTGCTGTCATAAATTGACACAAACTGGTCAGGTTGGTTCCTTTACAGAGGCTCTGAGGAAGATACTGTTGTATCCTTCTCTCCTAGCTTCTGGTTGTTATTGGCATATCTTATCATCCCCTTAGTCTGCATCATTGTGATCTCTATCTCTGTCTTCATATGGTCTTCTATATCTTCACAGAGTCCTCTGGATCTGCGTGTCCTATCTCTTACAAGGACTCTCATTTGATTTATGGACCACCCTAATTCAATGTGATCTCATTTCAATACTTACTTTAATTACATCTGCAAAATCTCTATTTCCAAAAACATTTTGGGGTTCTGAAGACAAGAATTTGGGGAGGCCCCTGTTCAACCCACTATAGGCTTAATATGACCTGAAGAAATATATACTGTTCCTGAACAGGACGACTTAACATTTTAAATATATAATTTTGTAATTATAAACAAAGATACTAGGAGAATAATGAAAATTAAATGGAGATAAAACAAAATCTTAATTGTTATAAAAGGAAACAGGAAGAAGGAATAAAGACAAGATGAAACCAATAGAAAACTAATAGAAAAAAGATAAATTTAATCCCAGTTATATCAACAAATTCACTAAAAATAAGTATCAATAGATGTAAGATAGTTTTAAGAAAATAATTAATTATATTATGCTCATTAGAAACATACTCTAAACATAAAGACACAGATAATTTGAAAGTATAACTATGGAAAAAAAATATAGCATGGAAAAACTAATTAAAAGAAACCTGGTATAATTATGTTTAAGAGACAAAGTGTTCTTTCAGGCAAATGTTACTAGAGATAAGGAAAAACATTTCATAATAATAAAAGGATCAGTTCAGTAGGAAGACACAACAAATCTAAATTTGCATAGACATCATAACAGAGCTTTAACATAATGAAGCAAAAATTAAGTGAGACAAAAGGAGACATAGACAAAGTCACAATCATATTAGTTTTAACACACATCTCCCAGTAGCTATAAACAAAACTCCAGAAAGTCAATAAGGATATATTTAAACAACACTATTAAGCAACTTGACCTAATTGATATATATAGAACACTATACCCAACAACTACAGAATATTCATTCTTTTCAAATGCACACTAAAAATAGACCTTATGCTGGGTTATAAAGCAAGACTCAACAAATTTCAAAGAACTGAAATCATGCAGAGTATATTATCTGACCATTAAAATCATCACAAAAATATAAATAGGAAATCCCAAAGTGTATGAAAATTAAGAAACATACTTCTAAATCACCTGTGGACCAAAGAGGAAATCACAAGGGAAATTAGAAAATATTTGAACTGAAGGATAATGAAAATAAAGCATATGAAAACATGTGGGATATAGCTAAAACAGTTCCTTGAAGGAAATTAATGGCTTCTAATAAACATATTAGAAAAGCAAAATAGTTGAAATCAATACTCTAAGCTTTTATCTTATGAATATAGAAAATAAAGAGTCAATTATACATAAATAAAGCAGAAGAAAAGAAATAATAAAGAATGCAACTGCAAGCAATGAAATAAAAAGTATACAATAAAGAAATCATCACAATCTTTTCTTTTCTTTTTTTTATAATCTTTTCTTTAAAGTAATAAAATCTATGATCTCCCATAAAAAATAATCAAAAAGGAGAAGACATAAATGACCAATATCAGGAGTTTCAGAATGTAATGTCACTACACATTCTATAGATATTAAGAGAACATGATGACAAGTCTTTGCCAATAAACCTGACAGAACAGACAAACTCTTTGAAAAATATAATCTACCAAAACTGATATAAAAATAAATAAAAATACTGATACTCTGACATATGTTTAATAAATCGAATACATGGATAAAATTTCATAAAGATCATCCAGGCCCAGGTGGCTTTTAAGGTAAATTTTTATAAATATCTAAGGAGAAATAATAGTAATCTCTCTCAGACCCTTTCAGAGGTAAGAGAAAATGGGAAGAGTTAAGAATTTGTTTTATTAGGTTAACATAAATATGATGCCAAAACCAAAATCCTTTCTGCATATAGATTCAAAAATTATAAACAAAACACTATTAAATTTAATACAGAGATATAAAAAAAGATAATACATAATGACCAAGAATGATTTACCCCAGGAATGCAGGGTTAGTTTAACATTCTAAAATAATCAATACAGGGACTTCCCAGTACTCTCCAATGGTTAAGACTCCTCGCCTCCAACTTCAGAGGCCATGCGTTTGATCCCTGGCTGGGAACTGGGATCCTGCATGCCATATGGTGCAACCAAAAAATAAAATAAAATAATCAATTTAATTCATCACATTAATGGGAAAAACATATAATTATCTCAATAAATAAAGAAAATGCATTTGATTAAAAAAAAAACCACTCCGGACAAAATCTCTCATATATTAAAATAGAAGGGAACATGACAAAAGCTATCTACAAAAACCCCAAACCAAAACATTGCAGCTTACATGTTTGATGGTGAAATATTGAATACTTTCTCTCCGAGGTACAAATGTAATTCTGTGGGAAAAAGAATGGCTTTCTCAAGATACAAAGCTAGAACTGTTGTGTATCTATATGGGAAAAAAAACTCAGACTTGACTGCTACTTTACACAACCTATAAAAATTAATTCAAGATAGCTCATAAGTATAAATGTCAAATTAAAATATCAAATCTCTTCTAGAAGAAAACATAGGATAACATTTTCATGACTTTGGATAGACAAAGATTTCTTAAATATGATACAAAAGACTAACTATAAAAGAATAAAAACACAATTGCATTTATTTTTTTCTTTTTTTTTTATTAGTTTTGCCAAACAATGACATGATATCACCATGGGTTTACATATGCTCCCCCTCCAGAAGCCCCCTCCCTCCACACAATTGCATTTAACTGAAATTAAAAACTTTTGTTCAGTATAAGAACTTCAGTATGAGAATGAAGAGGCAAGTCACATACTAGGATAATATTTTCATTATCTGTCTATCTATTTATCTATCCATCCATCTGACAAAGGGGTTATGTCCAAAACGTATAAAAAACTCATACAAATAAGACCAACAAAACACAAACAACTGCAAGAATGGGCAAAGATCTGAATAAGCATTATACAAAAGAGACTATCCAAATAGTCAGTAAGTATGTGAAAAGATGGTCAATATAATTATTTATCAGAGAGATACAAATTAAAGCCACAAGATACTATTAGACATCCACCAGAAAGTCTAAAATTTGAAAGAATAAAAATACCAAGTATTGGGAAGGATGTGGAGCAGTGGGAACTCTCATACAATTGCTAGTGGGAGAGTAACTTTAGAACACCGTTAAGCAGTATCCTTTTTCAGCTAAATAAACAGCTACTCCTTGACTCAGCAATTCTCCAGGTATATGATCATGAGAAATGAGAACATATACCCAATGAAGGACATGGGTAAGAATGTTCATAGTAACTTTATTCATTATAGTAAAAAGCTAGAGACAACACAAATGTCCATCAGCAGGAGGATGGATTATCAGCCTATTATTGTGTATTCATATAGTGGAATACATACAACAATTTAAAAAATGCACCACTGTCACACATAACAACATGGATGATTCCCACAGATATTATGTTGAACAAAGGAAGATGTGATAAAACTGCTTGATTTAATTTATATTCAATTCAAGACCAGGCAAAATGAATTGATGCTGACATTTGAAGTCAGAAGAGTGACTACCGATGGACTGGGTGGGTAAAGTGGCAAGAGAGAACTTTCTGAGGTGATGGAAATATTTTATAGTTTGGTCTAGATGATGGTTATTCGGGTGTATACAAATGTAAAAAGTTACCGGGCTGTAATTTGTACACTTTCCTCTTTCGTTATATCTATTCCAGGCATGTTAGAAGACACTAAACTCAGCTTTCCTCCTGGCTCAGTGGTAAAGAATCTGCCTGCCAACTCAAGGGACTGTTTCGAACCCTGCTCTGAAATGATCCCACATGCCTTGGAGCAACTAAGCCCAAGCGCCAACTACTGAGCATATGTGCCCCAACTACTGAAGTCCGTGTGCCCCACAGCCCATGCTCTGCAACATGAGAAGCCGCTGCAAATGAGAAGCCTACACGTTGAAACTAGAGAGTACCCCTTGTTCACTGCAAGAGAAAAGCCTGAGCAGCAACGAAGACCCAACATAGCCAAAAATAAATTAATAGTTACTTCTTAAAAAGATACTAAACTTTAACAATAATAAAAGTAAAAAATTTAAATTAGCCATACTTCCACAATCAGATTGGCAAAGATTAAAGAGTATAGCTAGGCAATTGGGAAAAATTAGTCTATTGCATACTGTTAAGGCAAGTGTAAAATGGTACACATTTTGAAGGACCATTTGGCAATATACATGAAAATTTTAATGTACATTAACCTTTGACTCAATGGTTTCACTTTTGAGTACACATATTTTTTGTACTTTTTGAGTACACATACAACTACTCAAAGATATAAGTGTAAAGATAGTCACAGGATCGTCATAAAAGAAAAAGTTTGGCAAAAAGACACATCCATCAATAAAGGAATAGTTACATAAATTTTAAAAATCCATGAACTATGTTATACCCATGAGAAAGCTTGAGGTACATCTGTATGTTTTGACCTACAAGAAATGAGACTATGAACTTGGTAAGCAAAGATGGGAAAGGTCATGCTCCTAGCCTCCATCTACTACATATACTCACTTCTATACGCTCTTTACCTCAGTTGATTTATAACATGGAGTTAATAATATCACTGGCCCTTATCCATCTTACAAGTGAGGGGCAAAAAGATGAAGCCCTCTGAAAAGAAGAAAGCATTATAGAAGTGCAAAGTATTATTTCTGAAAAACATTCTTTCATTAACCAAAGCTTTGTGTTTGTTTATCTTAAATCACTACTCAGTCCAGATTTCTTTCCTCTGTCATATATTTAAGCCAGTGTTTCAAAACATGGGCAGCAGACAAACCTCCAACAAAATGGATGCAGAGAAGTTATTAAAAACAGAGTCCAGTCCCAAATTTATCAAAATTTTGGAACCCCTGATTTAGACGGAAATAGGGGTTAAGTCAACATTTCCCCCTTCATTGAGAAGAGTCTGAGCTGAATCCCATTAATGGTAGCAAGCCATCAGGTCTGACTTTGATCTGCCTTGCTGTATGGTTTAGTCTCACTGCAGGAGTCAAATGGGCTGGTAAAGTAGTACAAATGGTGCCTCCATCTACTCAGCCCGAACAGGAGCCAAGGAACATCCAAGGAAAAGGACAATGTGATTGCCACATTGTAGACAAACATGAACCCAGCTCAGCTTTAAGTACTGTAGCTGTTGGAAAACATCATCTCCTGGGCAGCTGCTTTGGCTACTGTCCCCAATTAACTTAGCAGAATCTCAAAAATAGAAGGCAGCCTCTGTTCTGTTATATAATAAACAGCTCTTTATTTGAAATGACAATATTTACTTTTCCTATAGTGAACTCCAGGAGCCTACTAGGCAGTGGGCAAACAGTAGAAATGCCTACAATGGAAACTTGAGAAAGCAGTTTAGCCAGTACAGTTTACCCTAACTTTCTACTTGACCAACAAGCAATTAGAAGATCCTCTCCATGCTTCTCTCATATGTATCATGGATTTTGTGTGACTCTGTTACCACCAGGCATATCTTTCTTGTTTTGTTGAGTCTTAAAACATACAAAACAGATGTGAGGTAGTTGAGTTCGCCAATACTCAAGTGTTTAAGCAGTGGTGAGGTTTGCCCCATCAATGGGATTTTTTTTTTTTGCAGGGATTTTACTTACAGTGACAGGTTTATCCAGTGACTTCTTGGCCTCTCCCAACAGCAAAGAGTCTGATGTCTATGTTTCCATGATCTCATTTTCAAATGATCTTTACAGGGAGAGAATAATAAATTATGATTATTAACCTTCTTGGATATTTAATCTCCCTCTCATAAGCAAGAAGCTGCCGTTTGTGTGAGTGTGTTCTTCATTGTAAAAGTACTTTTAAACCTTTGTAAGCAAGCAACAAATGACCACTATTTGCAGTGCAGGCAACACTTAACTTGCTCTTAGATTTTATTTTCCACTTCTTCTGTCATATTGTAGCAACACTCCAGAGCATCTTCATTTCATGTAAATCTTGGGAAGAGGTGCTCAACTGGGATACACTGTTCTAATGGGATCATGCACACTGAGAGATGTTCACAAAACCTGTTGGTTTTCAAGGTGTACTCAGGAGGCGATACTGTTCTTTGGCCAATTAGATTTGTTTAATTTTCATAGCTGGTGCTGAATTTTCTTCAAAGATGTTTCTTTTGTCTCATGTCCTGGTCTGATGTCACTTCCCTGCTAACTCATTTAGGAGAAGCAATCACTTAAAGAGGACAAACTATTTCCTATCTAGTTACTAGTTAGAAACATCTTAAAACCGCAGAAATCCTTCAGAAACCCAAAGACTCTCCCCTCCCCAGTAAAAAGAATCTAATCTAAAAAATTCTTTCAAAATCATACAAAGTAAATTCTGGTTAGGTCAAAATTTGCAGTGTAAATATTATTCCTACTGATAGAACATATCCTTTTTATTTTCCTACATCAGGCAGAGTGATTGTTTATTCTCAAAGAATAGCCCACTAACCAGTTGCATTAAAATTAGTTGCTGCCATAAAATGCAGATTCCAGGATCCCACTGTAAACCTAGGGGATCAAAATTCTGGGGGTTTGGCCACTGAATTTTTACAAGTGTCTCAGGTCCTTTGCATGCCTACTAAAGTTAATGAAACACTGTCCTTGAGACAAGCCAAATCCTTACTTTTCTGGAATTTCTAGTAGTTCTTCTCTTAAATAAGTCAAAGAAAAAATTGTAAGCATTGAAAATACAGGCCAAATCTTGTCATAGAATATGTATCCTATTGTAATCCTGTTTATGAACACTTAATAGCTTCTCTGTAGGACAGTTAAGCTGTAGTAATTACCTCATGGTTCTGTAATCTGTATGTCTCCTCCCACATGACATTTACACCAACTAAGACTATGACTTATTTCCAGACAGGATGGAAGAACTACTAGACCTGTGTGGACTGATGTCACTTCATGTTACATTTTCTTTTTCTTAGTGATTTTAAGACATTTATGAAATTTCTCACAAATTTTGAATATGAATTATAGAGTCTGACTTAAGGAGGATAAAATTTTACAAGGACTCACTAAATCGAAATCTTTTGAATGTGATCTCTTTATATAAAATTGCTTTTCAGAAAAATTGGAAAGGATCTGGGATTCAAAGCTCTTTAAAACTGATGTAAAGTTGATTTACAATATTAAATTAGTTTCAGGTGTACAACATAGTGATTCAATGTTTTTATAGATTATACTCCATTTCAAGTTACTACAAAATAATGGCTATATTTCTCTGTGCTGTACAATATATCCTTATGGCTTATTTATTTTATTGGGATTCATAGCTCTTATCCCCAAACTGCCTCTGAATTATACTTCCATGGACAACTTGTACAGCCTCTCTGCCGTATTTTTGTAATAGGAATAATCACCCTTTGCAATAATAATACTGAGAAGTTGAGAAAGTTCTGAGAAGATGAATGAGATCAGGCTTGTAAAATGTTAAAGGCTCCTTAGTGAAGGAGCCTATAAAATGTGTAAATTATTAGCATTCTTTTTATGGGCTTTTAATGAATTATTGACCTGTCGATGATGAAACTGCTGCTTGAAATATTTCACTCCTTGTTTTTCAGAGTAAAACAATCTGCTCTTAAATTTTTCTGGAGTATTTTTGGGAATTTTAAAATTTAGTCAAAAACAAAAAAACCAAGAGTACCTCTCTCTCAAACACATATGCACTCTCTGAGACTACAGTGTGCATCTTTATCTTGACTTTCTATTGACTAGATTGATTGAATCTAACCATTTGGGTCCTCAAAGTCTCAAGCGTTTTGGGTTAGCTAAAGTATCACAAAGTCTACTACCTTTTTTAGTAGTAAACTCTAATGTAGGAAACTCATTAGAAATACATTATTTACTTGATGTCACGCTTGGTTGTGAAATTATTCTACCCACTCTTAGTTTCAGTTGCTATCATACAGACTGCTCTTTCAAATTTTCGATCATCCATAATTAAGGATTTTTGAAAATCTAACTATAGACAAAGCAAAAGCAATACCTATCTGCATATCTTAATCATTAAATCTCTCAGTAATAAGGAACCCCTAGTTTACTCAAGAGGATGTTTCAACGTTTTCAGTTTGCAAAGTAGGAGAAGGAATTTTAAAAGATCATTCAGTCTACTGGTTGACGCTGAACATACACAGTTGTCTTATTCAATAAAGTTTACCTTATAATGACAAAATATGTAACTTTGATGTAGAAGAAAAAAGCTGAAAAAAAAACCCCAACCAAAATCGGGGTTATATAAACAGACAACATGGGTTGACAGACATAAAGAAAAATGAGGAATACACAAAACAGTGTGCTGAGGCTGCTCTTCTTGGATAGTAGGTCCATAAGGAAAAAAAGTTTCTGGAATTGAGTAAATGACAAATCACTACTGAGGAGCTCCTTGCAGAGGGACATGAAAGAAAAATATTTATATCCATATTGACAGTGGCTACAAAGAGATCTGGGGATAGTTTCATGCCTTGGGTTTGGTTGACTTCACTTCTTGAAAAAATTTGAGGATTAAACATTCACAAATGTTCCTAACAATTGTTGAACAAGGAAGTGAGATACTTCTATTTTTCAGTGCTGTATCTACCACTGTAGCTTCTGTCAACCTTAACTTTAAACCTTACAGAAGAATCAATATCTTCTGATTTGAGAATTTCCCCCACATGGTAAAAATAAAATGTGAAATTTCAGTAAATGGCATGAAAAATGTTAGTAGTACCAGGAAGTTTTCAGAAACTAGAGCTTTTACATAATATGGAAGTTTTAATGTTTTGAAGGTTCAGTAAATGATGTAGTGTACAAAAGTGAAATCTAAATTACCCACTCAGAAGGGTAACCCTATAGCCCACATGTCTGGATCCATGTATGCAGATGGACAGATACACTTCATTTCTTCTGGGAAGCTGAGTTCTAAAAAGCTATCACTCAGAATAGACAGTTTTATGATTGCATGAGAAAAAAAGGAAAGATGACAGAGTTGCTATAAAAATGAAAGGCCTTTTGGTGTATTAACAGCTGAAAACATTACAGCTTAAATGAAGATGTGAAACAAAAAATCAGCTTAAAACTGAAAATTAAAAACAACAACAACAACAAAACTTGTGCAGAAGGTTTGAAGCATATGGACACCCACCCAGTTTGCAAAGAGGGCAATGGGAGCCCCAGACTTTAGCTTATTAAAGATGACCTTTCCCCTCTCTAAAATTTCAAAGCTGACGTTTCAAGTGCTGAGCAGACTGTGTGCCATATGTAACATGACCTCAGCTCCACTCTGCCTGAGCACTGATGGCATCACTAATGAGAGGTGAAAGGTCTTTTTCTAGCAGCTTTTTCAGAAACCCACCAACTCTTGCCTGTGAAGTAAGGCCCTTCCCTCCCCCCAACCCTCGATTTCAAGAGAACTGCATTTAATACACAGCCCCAAACACTTTTATTACCAGTTGATTTGCTTATAGCCACAACCAAATGGCAGGATGTACAATCACATGCAGAAGAAAATATTTATTTTGACTCACAAGCCAAAGGGATTAAGAGAACATTGTATTAACCTTGCCTTTCATCTGTTTTAAAGGGAAATTCTCCAGAGGCGTCCATTGAAGTTCTGTTTTTTTAAATATAAAGTGTATCAAAGACTTTTAGGAGACCAGGTGTGTGTTTATCTGACTATCTTTCAAAAAGCTCCTTCAGAGACTGCAAAAAGACCTATGTTCAGGAATCTATTTCAGGCATTCTTACCAGCCAGCTAGTTACCCGACCCCCCACTCCCTTCCCTGGCTTCCCACCCCCGCCTCCCCACTCCCTTGCTGCTTCGAAATAAAATAGCTTCTTTCCAAGCAGGTTGTTATCATATTCATGGCATGGTCAATTTCCGTTTGCCAAGAAAATATTTAGGCTGATCAAAGACATTAGAAAATCGGATGAATAGAAACAGACGTTCCCACAAGAGAAGCGTTTCTCAACGTGAAGAGGCAGGCGGATTGCAGCCCACCCAGTTACTCCTAGGAAATAGCTCTCTTGCTAAAGGCAGAACTATGGGGCCACCTGGATTCTACCGGAAGCGCTATGGAAGAGTCCGGAAATTCACGTGGGGACTGGAGCTTGGGGCTCTCCAAAGGCGGACATGGAGATGATTGGTTCTAGTATCTATCAGCAAACCTAGATGGCCTTTAATTACATCCATTAACACAGAGGGACCTTTCAAGACTGAAGATGAGTAAGTTTGAGATCCTTTTGTTTTGCTTCGACTAGTTTGTTATGAGCATGGAAAAGACCATACATCCTTTGTAGATGATACAGGAGTTTCTCCTGAAGTAGTGTAAAATAAGTTTCCTGGGTTTGAGTGGGGGAATGGCTGACAGTAATTGTCCTTGGAACCCTTTGGTTTCCAGAGTGTGCACCCAGGCCAGTCGATGAAAGTAAGAGGGCCTTCCACCTCCTCCTTGTTCCTCGGCAATACGGCAATACGCAGCCAAACCAGGTGAGGCCACTTGCTGCGGCGCTTCGACTTGAAGGCCTGGTTGACGTTGAGATTTTCTTCCGCGGGCTCCTGACAATTGAAAAAAAACAAAACAAAAAACTGAAAGCCAGCTCCGCTCAGGCAAAGGAGATCCGGTTCTCTCCCAGCCCTTGCTTGCCTTGGCCACATCGCGGCACCTCAATCGCCAGTGAAGCGTCGCAGAAGACCTTATTCCGACGCCTCCAGTTTTCCAAAGGAGAAAGTTAGGGAGGGAAGCCAACTGTGGGGGGCCCTTTAGGGCCAAAGAAGAGTCTCGCTCGGGGCCACGCGGCGCTAGCAAGGCCGCAGCAGAAGAAGCGGTTGCTGGGCTGTGGGCTGAGAATCCGCTCGACCACCCCTAGCCCTCCCCACTGCCCCGGGCTCGACCAGGCAGATTTCCTTTCCTGTGCTTTTCTTTCTTTCGCCCCCTCCCCCTTTTTTTGTTTCGGTTCCTGCCGGCCAGGCCAGGGATTCTTTGCCAGGAAGACAGCGCCCTCTCTCTCCTCTGGCCGTGCCCGCCGCTGGGCTGCGCCCCATCCCAGCTCCGCTGACCTGCCCTCGCCTCCTTCTCGCCCCCGCTCTCCCCGGCCCTGTCCCTTCCTTCCTTAAGCCCCTATGTCTCTAGGCTCCCAGAACCATTTCGGGGAACAGCCCGAGAGAGCTGCGGAGTCCGAAGTCTTCTCACGTTCGGACCACTGGTCCGGCCGGAACGCCGGACTCCCGGCTGCAGAACTGGGCGGAGCCGTCCCCAGCGTAGCGCAGCGCCTGAGAGCTCGAGCGTGGCCCCGGGGAGGGGTTCCTGGCGGCGGGGCGGGGGTTAGCCCGGCTCCCCCAGACTGGGCACCGCGGGCCCGCGGGCGGGGTTGCGAATATGCTCCGCGGCGAGGTCTCCCGGGCGCCGGCGCACACCTGGCGGAGAAGCCTTCCCCGGACCCAGGATGGGCCGGCGAAACGGGGACGCTGGCCTGCACGCGGGGTGATGGGTGGGGGTGGCGGGTGAACCTGAGGTAAGGAAAGCTCCTACAGCCTTGTTTCCAGCCCTAGAAGCGCCCCTCGCGGCCCCCCGGCTGCCTGGAAGCCTCACCCTGCCGGCTTCCCGCAGGACTGCGCCAAGTACAGCAGCAGTGTTGGAAATGGTTGCAAAATCCAAGCCCAGCCCCAGTGGGCGAGAGGCGCGGAGAGGCATGCGTGAGTGGGCACCCTCCACCCAGCATTTCCTTCTCTGCTGCTCAGAAGAGTGGGGCTTCAGACAGATGCGCGCGGCCCATTCGGGAGCAGAGGCAGTCAAGCTTCTCTGTCCACGCAATCTGGATCCTTTAGAACCCAAACAATGTACTCGTATGGGAATGCAGAAATATTTTCCACGGGGTGGATTTGCACCGACATAGAGGCCTGAAGTGCTCCCCTAGCCCTCCCCACAGTTCGCGGCGCCCGGGAGCCCCAGGGACGGTTCGCCTCAGGCTCACCCCGCTGCAGAGCGCAGGCGGCTCCCAGAAATGAACTAATCTAGTCACAAACCACCGGCCGCCCCTAACAAAGCGAACCTTCTCGGCAGCTCAGCGCCCAATTTGTCCACAGCACTTTCTTCCGCAATTCAGAAGCATTATCTTGTTTTTTAAAGTATCGCGGCAGAAACGTGGCAATTATCCTGGGCTCGGGTTACGCTAAATGGCTTTGGGCTGAGAAATGGAAGAACACAAATGCCGCGAACGTGCCGATCGCTTTTCTGCCGGGCCTGGATAGGGGTAGGGAGGCGAGCTAGAAGACATCCGCCAGGGAGAGGGAGGTACGGCGCAAGTTCCCGCTCTTGGTTCTCTCTCCCAAGGGCACCAACCGTAAAGAAGTGTTGGGCCTTTATCCCTAGAGCTTAAGGATTCAGAGCGATGGTCTCCTTCATGGATCGTGAGAGACGGGGTCAAATCCCGACAAGGCAGGGCCAAGCTTCTGGCCTCGGCCTTGGGTCAGGAAGCGGTTGGGAGCTTCAGGCATTGCTGGGATAAAGAAGGGAAGAGAGGTCAAGGGTCAGAAGGAGAGAGGAGGAAGAAGCCAGTTCCGCTTCAGGACAACTACTCTAAAATTGGAGCGGGAGAATGGCACTGGGAGAAGACTGCCACGAGGAAAGAAGAGCCAGCTGTGAGGACCGGAGCGAGGCGTTCACTCCTGAGCGAGAGGCAGGCCTGGCCCGGAGTCCTGACGCACGCTGTAGGGTGGGAACCTGCTAGAACTGGAGAGGCCCAGAGGCTAAGAGGCGTCTCCGCACCAGGGGGTGGGGGGCGGAAACAAATACAGAAAACCTCTAAGAATCATCATCTCGGTCCACTAGGGTGAGTTTGGCCCTGGAAAATGGGGGAGAAAACAGAGTAACGAAAGGCGTTCGGGTGCCGGCTCCCAGCGCGCAGACGCCTTGCTCGTCCCAGCCGCCCAGCCTGCAGTGGTAGCCACGCTGTGCGCGTGTCTCTTTCCCTTTCTGCGCAAACCAGCCCCCACATCTTGAAGTAATCAGCAGTCGAGAAGGGACTCGTCCCTCTGGCATCTCAGGTTAAAGAAGGAGGTCCAGGAAAATGTGGTAGAGCCATTACAAGAAACCCGAGCCGCAGTCATCAGGGACTCCAATTGCCATCGCATTAGGATTGATTAGAGACCAGCAGTACCGTAATGACCCGGAAAGAGGGGCAGCCGGGGATTATTAATATCAGAATGTGGCGGGGAGGGGAGGTGGGCAAAGGCGGGGAGGGAAGAGCAAAGTGGGGAGGGAGAAGTTTTAAGTTACTAGGATTTATATATAAGTGCCGGCTTACCTGAGGAAACCGGATAGTCAGTGAATCACGAAAACAATAAATCTAATTGCATCTAAAATTTCATGAAGCCTGATTTTTGGGGGAGGGGGCGGGGAATCATTGTAAAAACGAGACTAAGACCTCAGTTTTTATAAACACCTAGTTTTATAAGCCTGTTGTAAAAATAAGTGAAGAGATAGGGAGGAGTGCTGAATGTTCACTTCCTACCAATGGGTCTCTACAAACAAACAGATTTAGAGAATCTTATTTGTGAGTCATTTGGGATCTTCTCTCAAAGGATGTAGGGCAATGGAGTGGACATTTTTGTAGTCTGCAGAGGAGTAATACACTAAATTTTAATTGAAACCGTGATACCTGGGTAGTGATTTTTGTTTTGTTTGAGACAGGAACGATCAGGATCCCTAAGAGATGTAGAGAAGAGAGTGGTTTGTCTCCTTCCTTGGACCATGAGCCAAAACAAATCAGCCCCTGATGGTCTGGGCTGAAACGCAGCTCACTGGATAATTAACTCCATCTTTCCAGTCCACCCTAACTGTTTATTTAGTGTCACCCTGCATTACCATCACTAGCACTTTCCTCTGAACAGGAGTAACTGCAGGCTTTCACCTCCCAAAAGGAAATTCTTAGCTTAGACAGATGCAGTATTCAGGATGTACATTAGTTGACAAAAAAAAAAAAGTTGATTGGAAACTCAATGGAAGAAAAGGACTCTTGCCCTGAGGTAATATTAATACAGCAAAGGAGGCAAGAACGTCTTAGGCTCTTAAGAACAGATTCTCACAACACTCTCCTTCACTTTACAGAAAGGTGCTTGGCATCTAATGTTGAGTGGTGTCTTCTGACTCAAATCTGGTGGTTGGCAAGTCTCTGGGCCTATGCCTTCTCAGAGTGCAGCTTAAATCTGCCATTTTCCCCCAGATGGCCAGCCCACCTTCTTCAGTCCTTCTTGGGTGCCCCCACCTGTTGACTACACCACCACTCCGTGTGGCAGGTCCCCACCAGCTGAGCCAGATGCCCCTGTCAGGTTCAGAGGCTACTCACCAGGCACTGCCTGGGTGCAGCATATCAGCACAGCATGGTCTGTGAGACCTCACAGCGCCTGGTCCTGGGGAAGCAGACACAGGCGTCTAGAGCTTTAAGGAAAGGAACGAGAGAGAAAAAGAGAGAAGAAAGCAAGAGAAATAGAGGGATCCAGAGAGAGAGAGAGGAGAGGGTGTGTGGGAGGGCGGGGTGGGGATGTTGGACAGAGAGAGTGTGAGAGAGAAACGGGCAGAATGAGACAGGAAACGAAAAGGACAGGGTGAGATGGAGATAAGAGACAATGAAAGAAAGAATGAAGGAATCAGAGGTTCACACAGAGAATGAATGAGCTTCCTCTTTCAGGCTTAAAGAGAGGATGAGGTAGAAAGAGACACAGAGAGAGACCAAACCTGGAGACACACATGGAGGGAGAGGGTAACTTGCCCAAACACACGCACACCCACTCCAGCACGGTCCCCATTCACTGTGACTTCCCTCGCGGCGGTGTGTCTCTGCCCGATTTTCTCTTTCCTCTCTCCCTTTCTCAACCCCGGGACAATGTGGAGACTGTATTTTCAGGAGCCGCGCGGGGCGGCAGGGTTTTTAGCAGCAAGCCGGGCTCGCTGCCGGCTCTGTTTGTCCAGGTGTGGGCGGGGAACAGCAGTCTCCCGGCGTCTTGGGCTGGCGCTGCGTTTTCGCACCACGGAAGCGAGAGGCTCCAGTCGCGCGCTTCCCGCTTCCAGGAGAAAACTCCCTCCCTCCATCCATACATAAATATATTAGAGGAACAGACAAATCCTCATTGTTCAGAAATAAGCCAAGGAGGCCGCCCGGCTCCCCTTGGCCCGGCCAAGCGAGGCTGGAAGGAAGGGAGGGAGAGAGGCGGGGGCCGCGCGGATCCGGTGTCACGTTGCAGATTCCCACTAAAGATAACGAAACGTGATCTATTTTTCAGAACAGCAAGTGGATGGGAAAGAACCTTGACAACACAAAACTCATTTACTAATGGACTGGTTTTGGATTTCTCTCCTTCAGGTCCGCATATCGCCCCGCCAGAGCCCTCGGCCTATCCAGAGCTCGCGGGGAGCAGCGTCCCCCAGGAGGCAGGTGGGAGGCTGCTCCGGCGCCGCGCCGCCCTCGGAGCCCGGCATCCGGAGGGGTCGAGGGCACCTGGAGTTTCCGACCAAGTAAAGGAGAAAGAGGAACCTTGTCACTTCAGCCAGGATTTGGGATCCTCACTGCCCCAAAGCGACGACGCTAATTTATTGATGAAACACCTTCCAAAGCCCTTCCCTTCCAAATATCTGTAGGTAGAGTAGAATCCTCGCTGACGTTCTTGATGGCAAAAGAATTCCAAGAAACCGGGCCAAGAGCCTCCAAGCAGCTCGCTCCAAGCCAGAAGGGAAATAAGTGGGTCTCAGCCAGAGGACACAAGGCCTTGTGTTAACCCGACCTAGAAACCCCAACACCAACTGATGCCTCCGCATCGACCTTTCCACAGACCAGTTGTGTGCACCCGGCGGTTACCTGCACGAAGGAGGCACAGAAGAGCAGAAACCTGGCGTTGGGAGCCCCTTTCTAGTTGTGTTACCCTGGGAACCCACGAAGCGGTGAGGGCAGCAGCTCGTGCTGCTCGTTGCCTTTAAATCTCCGACGAATCTCTATTTTCTTGTGATTTGCATTGACAGCAAAAGGTTTTAAGTTACTAGAACAACTCAAACCTTTCTGTGTGCGATTTAAAATGGATCATTTGGTTTATGTGGTTTGTAAATTCATGTCATTTTACCTCTTTTAGTGGTTTGCAGTGAAAGGTTCCATTTTGGGAAACCTTATATATCCGAGCCAATAATTAACATTTATAAAAATTGGTTTCCCTAACCGAGGGATCGAAATAGCAGGTAGGCTCGTTGGTACAAAGCGAATAGCACATTTTCTTTCTAATCGTGCGATCTACTGGACTGAACACTAGGAGAGAAAGGCTGGCGGCCAGGGCACGGCCTCCAAGGACGAGCACCACTTCTTATCAACCCCGGTGCCCGCAATCACCGCATACGCACAGTCCTCTTCCCAGTTGTCGCCACCGTCTAGTGCGTCTTGATTCCTTTTGAAGAGAGATGAAAAGAAGTGGGCAGGGAGGTCTGGAGGAAGCCGGGGGTGGGGGGGGGCGGGGAAGGTGGTGGGTGTCTAATTGTCATCTCCCTGCTCCCTGTAAATCTATACCTGCCCTTATTTGTCCAAGCTGTGCCTCATTTCCTTATACAAAATTGTTAATTACAAAGTACATCCCATGCTCAACTTACCCTTTGTCTTTTAAGAGACGTGGTTATATTTACAGACTCCCCTTGTTCCCCCCCCCAACACACACACGGTAATTCTGCGCACTTGCTCCAGACTTTAGGGTATTAACTGATTTTTTAGAGCCGAGTTTAAACCTCTGTTCCAGTCTGCACACAGCTGCCATGTCAATAAGGACTGTTCCAAGCAGAGACATTCCTTCTGGCAGGACACTGCAGCTCTTCAAGACTCCATCTGAAACATCATGAGCACTAAAATAAGACCATGAGGGAAAATTACCAGACACATGGGCTTGGGCTCAGCTTTGCCAGGTTTCCAGTTTAGAAAGTAAGTCATTCGGCACACCATGTGGTAGGGATTCTCTTGAAATAATATGCACCCATTAAATGAATTTAAAGATAGTCCCAAACATAATGAAATATCAGCATTTGCTTCCAAGTTCTAATTGCCTTGGATACTGAAGGGTTTCAAGGTTTCAAAGATGCAAAAAGCTTTGTTTGGGAGTTCAGCGGAGAAGCAGCTTCGTGTCTACTCAGTCTCCCGAGACAGATGCGGGTGGGGTGGGGTGTGGAAAACCTTCATGACTTTAAGATGTTCATTGCAGGGTGCATTGGAATGGGTGCATTGTTTTAAAAGCATCTAAATAATACAAGGGGAAACCCACACAGTGCTGCTCCTTCTTCCGTTCCCACTTATGTCTCAATATGTAAATGGTTCTGTGATGCTATGCTCTTGCTGATGGAACCAAAACATATTTAAAGAAGACAAGCAAACTTAAAGAACCTAGGGTTTGTTCCGCATTGACTAAGAGGACGCCGCATTTAAATCAAAAGCATTTTTGAAGTGTACTTAAAATTCTGTTTTGAACTTATCTAATCAGAGATAAGTATAGTCATAAAGTCACTCTCCTTCCACCCTTTGGCTCCCCTTATCTCCACGCATTGTTCTTATCTCCTGCCAGTGACGGCTACTGACAATAGATTATCTCTATTTAGAGAGGCTAATTGTTTTCAAAATCTTTTTAATAATTGCTTTGGAACAAGGTGTGCAAATGAGGCTTAAGATAATTACAGCTCCATTTGTTTGTGTAGTTTTACTAAGCATTCTCCATACATACACAAAATAACAGATGATGGGACTGAAATTGCAAGACATCTCTCAATCCCTGGCAGTAAAACAGGCCAGCATTGCAATCTACACACACACACGCACATGCACATGCACACACACACACACACCCCTCTTTATTTAATCTTGGAGCCGCTGTCGTCTTCGCTTTGAGGGCAGTGTCCCTCTCAGAACAGGGCAATATTATGTTACAACCGGACGGCTATTGGAGCCGGACACAGTTTTATTTAATTTACACCCCATCCAGCGCCTTTCGTGCGATGTTCCCAAAGCATTTTTGCTAATAGCAAGTAAAGCTTCTCAGCATACTTCCGTAGCAGAGGTGGCAACTGCACAGATAGGGAAACCGAGTCCAGAAGCCTGCCTGCCGACTTAAACCACAGATCATTAAAATTCCGAATCGCAAATGAACACTTGGAATCTCTATTTGCTCAGCAACGATGCTCTACACACCTCTTCTCTTGGTCCCAGATAGTCGCGGCCTTTTGACAATGAGGGAAGCGCTATACAGCTGGGAGTATTTGTGCGCTTCGGAGGACGGTGGGGGCAGGAGAGAAGAGGGGAGGAAATTAGGTTTGGCTCCTGGAGCTGAAGCCAGCCGGGAGAGAAGCCATTCTTGCAGCGGCTGCAGCCTGGAGGACTGGTCTACTCTTGTATTATTTATCGCGTTCCATAAGCTATTCATCAATCCATTACTTATTCATTCCAACATTAAGGTAATTAAATATGAGCTCACCGGGAAATGGCAAGTCTGCAAAGGACAGGGACAGAGGTACGGAGGGAGAGGAGGGGGATTAGGTCTGGAGCCATCGATTTGTGCAAAGATGTGCGCGGCTGCCCTTAGGTGACACAGCACAGGGGACTCACGTTGCAAGGTCCTGACGCGCTCACCCACTCCCACCGCCCCCCGTTCCCGGGAAGCACCGCTCCCTCCCTCCTCCCCACTTCGCTTCCCACCACTCGCGGTCCCTCTCCTCCCACCACTCTATCCCTCGCCGCGCAGCCTCGCCCTCCCCGCGCGGGGCGGCGCGGCCTCGCGGCGCGGCCCGGCGGCGCGCAGGCTGGCCAGTCCCGGATAGGCGCCGCCCGCAGCCAATCAGCGCGCCGAGGACGCTGCGCGCTTTAAGGCAGCTGCAGGGAGAACAGAAACCAAGTTCCCCGGCAACGAGCGGCATCCACCCTGCCGGAGGCAGGAGTCAGCGAGGCCCGAAAAACTACGGAGTGAGCCGGCCGTTCCTTTTCCAGCGCGCCCTCTCTTCCTTCCTCGACTTACTCATCCGCCCGTCTTCAAGTCTCGACTCGCTTTTACGCCTTCACACAGCCTAGGGAGGGGGTTAGGAGCTGCCGCGCCCCCCTCCCTGCGGCTGCCTCCCCCTGCTTTTTCGGCTTTGCTCCCTGCCGCGTGCGCCCGGGTAGTGCGCCCCGGCAGGCCCCAGCCATGTCGATGCTGCCATCGTTCGGCTTCACACAGGAGCAAGTGGCCTGCGTGTGCGAGGTTCTGCAGCAAGGCGGGAACCTGGAGCGCCTGGGCAGGTTCCTGTGGTCGCTGCCCGCCTGCGACCACCTGCACAAGAACGAAAGCGTGCTCAAGGCCAAGGCCGTGGTCGCCTTCCACCGCGGCAACTTCCGCGAGCTCTACAAGATCTTGGAGAGCCACCAGTTCTCACCTCACAACCACCCCAAGCTGCAGCAACTGTGGCTGAAGGCTCACTACGTGGAAGCCGAAAAGTTACGCGGCCGGCCCCTGGGCGCGGTGGGCAAATACCGGGTGCGCCGAAAATTCCCTTTGCCACGAACCATCTGGGACGGCGAGGAGACCAGCTACTGCTTCAAGGAGAAGTCGCGGGGCGTGCTGCGGGAGTGGTATGCGCATAACCCCTACCCCTCGCCGCGTGAGAAGCGGGAGCTGGCCGAGGCCACCGGCCTCACTACCACCCAGGTCAGCAACTGGTTTAAGAACCGGAGGCAAAGAGACCGGGCCGCCGAGGCCAAGGAAAGGTACGCGGCATCATCCCCGCAGATCGGGCGACCCTGGGAAGCCTTCCTTTCCCTTCCGCCCCTTTCCACCCCCGCAGGCACCAACCACCTAGATCACCCGGCTGGCCAGAGCCCCTCCGCGGGGCGGCGCCCCGGCCTCCGCGGCACTGCGGCGAAAGTTCATGAACTCTCAGATCGCTCGCTAGGGATGGGGGAGTGGGGGGCGGTGTTCCTCTGATTTGAGTGTTCGCGCGTGGATTTCCTGGGATGTGAGTGTCGGGAAACGTTGGCGCTAGGTTTGTTTTTCATGTCTTCTTGGCTGGCTAGGGGGAAAGGAGTGGCGGGTGGAGAGTGAATTTTTAGCTCAAGCAGAAGGGAAATGTTGACTGGTATCGCGGGGGAAGGGGTTGAGTGGGGGCTGACGGTCTCGAACCTCTCTCCTCTCGCACCCCGGAAGGGTGGAGCTGGCTTGAAACTTCTGCGCAGTTTCCACTCGCGCCCGGTCCTTCAGTCGCGCTTTCCTGGCAGTCTTTTGGGTGAGAGGTCGCTTCCATCCTCACTAGCTGCACAAAGGGAGGAGTCTTTCGAAAGAAGTCTACAGAAGAGAGCGCTTTGGGAGGGTTGGCGCTGCGTTGAGTACCCGGCGCCCCAAGCCCAGAACTGATTGCTCTTCGTCGGCTCCCTGGCGCGTGGCCGGGCGCCGCGGCGGGTCCGGCCCGCTGTCCGCGCCGCTCACCCGGGCGAGGAATGGGTCTCCAGCCTCAGACTTCTCTCACCCCAGAACACGGAAGGCAACATTTTTTTCAACCTGTCCCTGCCTCCGCCTCCGCCCTCCTCACGCGACCACCCCTGGCCACCTGGCCCGGCTCCACTCTTTTGCTGTAGAGTTTCCGACCGAGATTTGGAAGAGCCTTGGGGAGGCGGCGGCGGCGGGGAGAGCGCTCCGGGGAGCCGGGCAGTTTAGGGGAAGCCTGAACGCCCGAATCGGCCGAGTTTCTTTTGTTCGATCGGAGCCTGGGTGCCAAAGAAGTCGCCGCCTTGTTTCTCTCTGGGAAGCAAGAGTCTGGAGAAATTCAGCTGAGATGGGCATTTTAGGAGAGAGAGACAGCGAAGAGATGGGGAGAGGTGGAGAGAAAGGCAACTCCGGGGTGGGGAGCATTCTGAAGGCAGAAGCGCGAGGGCTGGGAGACCTTGCAGTTTACCAGCACCGAGCGCCCAGGCTGACACCCCGGTACATCACACCCGCTCAGGCTGTGCCAGGTCGTGAAGCTCCCCGGCGAAAGGGTGCGCTGGTGTGTGTGTGCGCAAGGAGTTTGAAAGAGTACCGTAAGGCACTGAGGACTGAGCGAATAACACCGGGCCAGGGACGGTACAGTTCTATTTAGACGTCTGTTACAAAACGGCCGTCCTTTAAGCCAGGCCAGAGGGCCCATTCCCTGATGAAATCGGAGAGACTGGCTGCGCTCCCTGTGTTTACTCAGGTCACTGGGCCGCTCTGGACACCACTTCCCATGACCTGTCCTGTGCCTCTGAAACCACAACCTCCAGGCAGGGGCAGGGAAACTCCATGGCTAATTGTTTCCTCAGATGGGAACAGGACAATTGACTTGATTCACCACCAAACATCTGTGCACTGGGCGCTGTTCGACCCCACCCCCCATCCCTTTCTTCATGGCCAACAACCATTTGTTGGAAATTTTCAAATTTCCTTACTTCTAAATGTGGTACTTCTTGATAGGTATTTAATAATAACTGTTAGAACAAAAAATTATTTTTGTGCATTTTAAATAAGTCCTGCTGATTTGGCTTTCTAAACTCTGGAAGAGGAAAGGACCCAGCATCACCTTTCTCAAGTCTCTTAGGTCTCCTCTCTTTCCTACAGGACTCTGTGGGGTGGGTGAGAGGGCAGAAGTCCATTTGGGTCTGTGACTGATTGCACAATGGCCCTTTCCTTCTTTGAGCTCCCCTCCCTCCATCTCACACTTTTTTTTTTTTTAACCATATGGTGTTGTCCTCTGTTTCTTAGGGAGAACACCGAAAACAATAACTCCTCCTCCAACAAGCAGAATCAACTCTCTCCTCTGGAAGGGGGCAAGCCACTCATGTCCAGCTCAGAAGAAGAGTTCTCACCTCCCCAGAGTCCAGACCAGAACTCGGTCCTGCTGCTGCAGGGCAACATGGGCCACGGCAGGAGCTCCAACTATGCTCTCCCGGGTTTAACAGCCTCGCAGTCAGCACACAGCCTGCAAGCCCACCAGCATCAGCTCCAGGACTCCCTGCTGGGCCCCCTCACCTCCAGTTTGGTGGACTTGGGGTCCTAAGAAGGGAGGGACTGGGGCCTCGAAGCAGCAACTAGGGACACTTGTAAATAGACATCAGGAACATTTTTTGCAGCTTGTTTCCGGGGTTCTTTGCGCATAAAGGAATGGTGGACTTTCACAAATATCTTTTAAAAAATCAAAACCAACAGCGATCTCAAACGTAGTGCCCTCCTCTCCAACTCTTTCTACTTCTACATTTCCCCTCCCGGTGTGGAGATCAGGGAGGAAAAAAAAAAACCCAAACAAACAAAAACATCCAGTTACCCAGCCTTGGTTCTGGGCAACCCGTGTTCCTGCTTCAGTAGGTTTCCTTTTTCTTTTCTTTTTTTCAGTGAATGGAATTACAGATCAACTGGATTTTAATTACTTCATCTTAATTTATTTATGGAAAATGTTTTGAGAAGCGGAAAAGGAAATGAAAATGAGAGAGAGAGGGAAGTTAACAGTGAAAAGATCCTCCAGCCTGAGAGGAACTGGTTGCATTCTTAAGGTGAATAGGAAAAATATGATCTTATACCTTTTTTGATGGGGAAAACTAAGTTTACATTTTTCATATTTAGTGTTAAATAATTTTATGTAGATTAAAAGGAAAGAACAGTATTAGGGGGAAAAAACAAGTGCCTAAATGTCTTAATGCTCTCTATGTGAGGCAGTTAGAAATAGAAATGACCATTAGTAATACAACTATTTTTGTCAAATTTAGTGGGGTTTTTTGGTTGTTGTTTGTTTTCTTGGGTTTTTTTATGGCAGACTTTAAAAAATGTACCAATGTGAAAAAACACTTTCCTGAATGCCATTACTTCTCATGCCCTTGAAGCTCTCATATCTGTAGCCTACTCCTGTTAAGGGTTTCTCCTATTCCTAGTTTCTAGCTTGCAAAAATACGTAACAAATCTGGCTACCTGGTATTTGTTACTAAAACAGCATGTGTTTGCAGGTTTCTTTTCTATTGTACCTAAACCAGTCTAAATTAAAACTTAGTAGAACACCAGGAGTACTGATTCTGTTTCTGAAAGGTGAGTTGTGTACTGCTGTCATTGGGACCCCCCCTTTTTTAACGAATAGATTTTTTTTCTTTATTACTTAATGGTGGTTATGAATCGCAGGGTACGTTGAAGGCCATCCCTTGAACCAAGAATGGTGACTGAATTAATTATATGACAGAAAAAGAGCAAATTCAAATTTGGTATATTTATTTATTTTTTATTACTTAGATATGCAGTTTTGTTTACCACTAGCTTTTCTCCACAGAATTCGTACGTTAGCTCTTTTGTATTATTAACAAATTTATGACAAGACTGTGAAAATAATTTATCTGCTTGGAAAAAAAAAGGGAACTCGTACAAGGATAGCAACATTGTGAATTAATCTGTACAAATAGAAAGCAGACCAACAGGACAGGAGCTCTTTGCAGTGCTGCCGGATGGTGTCCAGGAAAAAATCCCAGTAATCATGTAGGCTCCATATTATTTTTGCCTGGGGCAAAAATGATGTACCTTGTATTTAGCTTTTAAAATTAGTGAAACAAATGGCATTATTTATTAAAATTCTACTCAGGATAACAGGATTGGCTTGCTTGTGCTTTGTAAAATATTGCTCCCCAGAGGAAGTCTATTTATTTTATGACATGACAGTTTCATAATTTTGATTTTTCTCCATCTGTGTCACTATTAATATGTTCATTTCTTTCTTAATCTTTCCTATCTTTCCTGTCCTGATCTAGAAGTGGGGGTAGGGGTATTAAGGCCTTCTTCTTCATATTTTTTTTAAGATGTCAAATGGCTTTGACTGAGTTCCAGGGAGAAAGGGTCCCTGTACTTAACTGTAGTCACTTTTACTTATAAAGTCATTTTTCCCCTCAGTGATGGACAGATGTTCACACAGCTGCTCAGAGACTATCCTTTGCATTGGGAGCTCAGAGTCCCAATCTCCCTTGTTAGTGTTTTGGATCATTAAGTTGGTGTTTATTTAAGTCACTAGGGTGTTTATTCTCCACGTCTTGGGCCACAGAGAAATGCCACCCTCTGCAGGAGGGGCTCTCACTGGGGATCTCCTCGCATTCTTCACATTCACTGCCCAAAACAAACACCCAGCACAAAGATAGCTTTCAATGACCCTGACAGGCTTCAAAGGACACCGAGGAAATCTCCCTGGAAAATAGGAAGGGCCAATTACTTTAATTTCTTACAAGCCCTCTCTTCCTACTCCGATGACTACCCCCCCACTCTTCCAGCTCTGTTGAGTATAATTTTAGACTCGGGGAAGTTCTGTCTCCCTGGGTGCCTCGGCCCACTTCCTGCTGCCTTGGTTGGTGAATCTTGGAAATGTCTGCAGATCTGGCGAGGAGCAGAGCGGGCCGGCCCGTCCTGTAAAAGCCCCTGTGATTACTGCTTGTAAACTCGTTAAAAGGACAATTTTCTGTCACAGTCATAAACTCTTTGTAAAATCCCTGGCATTCAATCCAGAGTGCACATATTCCAGATGTGTTTAATAAGAAATACACAATGTGCCTCCCTCACCATCCTCCTCTCGGTCTGGCTAAACTGGGGACAAGCAGGAGGCAGCGAGAAAGCTGGATGTTGCCTTGAGTTTTCTTGGCAATCATTTTAGAGCAATCATGGAGGTGGGGGGGAACTAACCATATTTCTTTTTTTCCTCGAGGAAATCTTCAAGGACCAGCTGTCAAGGGACCTCCAATTTACCTTCTCATCTTCTCAGTTTAACTGAATCAAAAGCCACTTTCTGATTTTTCCTTTACAGATTTCGTAAGGAGAGCCAAAAGTAATAAACAATGATTTCTAGATAGTTTTTAGGACGAAACCTTACAGAATTTTACCGAGTAAAATAAAGTAATAATATACTGGGGCGATTTTCAAATTTTGGATGTTTTAAATCTGAACACAGGATACTTCAGGTCCCTGTTGCCTCTTCGCCTTGACCTCTTGGCTGAGAACGAAGCTTCTTTAAATACTCGGAAGGCCAAAGGGCTTGGCCGGCGGTTCCTGAATTTTGGCTTAGCAGACAGGGACTCAAGAGCCCCCAAGTCCCACGAGATGCGGGCTGGGAACCAGACGCCGCCGTTGGGGCCGGGAACTATCCTCCAGGCAAAGACAGCTCAGTCTTGATCCAGAGATGAAGTGGAGGCTTCCAGGAAGAGGCAGCAGTACTGGCACTTATGGGCGAACTCTGAGTTTGCTGAGCAGTGACCTTTGTCCAGCCGCTGTCCCCCGCACCCTGAGGGCCGGTCGGGCCCCTGGCACTGACCGCGCACGGAGCGTCTGTTCCCCTGCCTCGCCGCCGCCGCGCCTACAGCTGCGGCCGAAAGGGCTTCACTCCTTTTGCCTCCGCCGCCTGGAGGTCTTCGCTCAAGCCTGCAGGCAAAACTCCAGGTTAGGGAGTCAGAGGCT
This sequence comes from Antilocapra americana, assembly GCA_007570785.1. Classification (NCBI taxonomy): domain Eukaryota; kingdom Metazoa; phylum Chordata; class Mammalia; order Artiodactyla; family Antilocapridae; genus Antilocapra; species Antilocapra americana. Next base: position 13,162,340 of record ML664174.1, read on the forward strand.
TCCGTTCCGCGCGTCTCAGGCTGCAGGGAACAGGGGGAGTTTCTCCTGCCACCCCGCAGACTCCGGAGGCTGCTCCTGCCCCTCTGCCCTCCCGAGGCAGGGGGAGTGGAGGCGCCGCCGCTCTCTGCTCCCAGATCCGGGCGGGGTCCCCTCACCTCCGTAAGGGTGATGGCTCACATCCACATCCCGGGAGGGAGTCGGATCACAGCGCAGCTCCAGGCGCCGGGCCTGGTGGCGCGGCCCGCGGAGCCCCTGAAAGCAGAGGCTGCAAGGAGGTGCCGCGGCCTGAGCTTCGTGGGACAACGCGGCTGCCGTGGCCTTGGGCACCCCGGAGCCACACCCTAAGCCCTCGTCGGGTCTCCCTCTTTTGAGTCAAGGAGCTAAATTCCTGGCGAGACCCCCGAGCGGCGCGGAAAGCACTCCTGAAGGGGTTGGACCAGGCCGGGTCGTGGCTGCCCCCGGCTCCCGGGCGGGGCGGCAGGTGGGAGCGCTCCTGGGTCTCAGACGCCAAGGGGGCCGTGCTCAAGCCCCTGAGCCTGGTTGGGAAGCGGCCTAGGCCCCGTCGCCCTCCCCGCGTCACGTATGACCCTTGTCTTTTGCTTCCTGCGGCCTGGGTTTTGGCTCACCGGTCTGGGCTCATCCCGCGCGCGTTCGGCGGAGGGGTGCCGGTCACAGAGGGCGCCCCTTCGATGGCCGAGGAGAGCGGTCCGGGTTTCTAGGGTCTCGGGCACGACCGGGAGGCAGCTCGGCCTCATCTACCAGCCGGGCCTGGTCAGGCATTTCCCCGCCCTGACCCGAGGTCCTGGGGTGAGCAGAGGCCTTTTCCCCACGCACCCCCGGGGCCCCAGGAAGGAGGCGCAGGCCAAGGCCCACAGCGTTCTTCGGGCTGGGCCGTCGCTGCGCACACTCTGCCCTTCTTTAGTGGGGTAGGTGGCGTTGACAGGAACAGGTGAGTCAGGGTTAAGGTGAGGAAAGTGGCTGATGGCCCACGTGCTCCCTCTATGCTATTTCTTCTTTCTCTGGTTTTTCCCAGTAGACTAAAACCTCTCCCAGGCTACCTCCTCCAGCCACCCCGAAGCCAGCAGAACTAGTGACTGTGCCCAGTTAGTCCACAGGGTCAATTCGCACCAAGGGTACCCAAGGGCTCAGTCCCTTAGCCCTCAGGTATGCTCTTAGGTGGGGACTTGTGAGCCCCCTCAAGGTCAACAATCCTGCCTCCCCTTCCTCTCAGGTCGGATTGAATCCGATAGTACACCTGGAAGATGCTCTCTGAAGACGGGTTAAATCAGCCAGGACAGAGAAGTCAAAATCATGGGGGAATTGTTGGCTTGTTCTCTACCCAGAAAAAGTGCTGCCCTGGAAGGCCACATTTTCTCTAGTGTTTTAAACTGAGTACACACACACAACTTCGTTCCAGCTGATGAAATTGGAAACCTGTTCTCCCACTGAGGATGGCAATCAGAGTTTTAGGCGCTGTGGTCCTTTCAGACAGTGAGGAACAACACTGCAGTAGCATTTAAAAACAAAGAGAAAGAGACTGCTTGAGGCGCGGGTGTATGCCTGACTCTTTCCCATCTGAGTTTCAGCCTTTCTTCTTTTAACTTGTTAATAGACAGCTGAGATCCCACTTCTCAGCATGCAGAGCACAAACACCTTAAGGTCTGCTCTCCTATATTGCTTCACTACCTGGGAGTCTCCCTCCTCCCATTTTACAAAAGTGCCCACTAATTGTTTTCCTTTGCATAACATTAAAATATTTTTAAAATCGCATTCTTCTCCCCCCAACCCCATCCAACAGGAGAATGCAGAAAGAAAAACTAATTAAAAAAACTAAAAAACGCAACTCAACCTTATCTTTGAAAGAGAAAAGAGTTAACTTCAGATTTAACACACACTTAAGTGTATCTGAAATGGCTACCCAATTGTAATTAAAATACTACTAGGTGATATTGGTTGCTCTCCCTTCACTGCCATTAGTGGTTGTCATTAAAAAGACAGATAAGTAGAAAGAAAGATGGAGACATGGAAATGGACACCAGCTCTCTCCATCTGGTCCCCTGCCCTTTTCTATCTTCCCTAACTTAGAAGATAAAATCTTTTAAGGAACTGACATAGGCAGATCCAAATAGAAGCACTGATGGATTAACTCAAAGCAAATTTATTTTAATTTGCTATATAATTTATTTTAGAATAAGATTTTAAATTGATTATAACTTTTAAAATGCCATGACTTATTTATAACAGATACATAGTTTATTGATGAAGTGGTGGTTCAGGACCTGAGCTGATACACATTTGGCATCTTAAAAAAATGGTCCTAGGCTATATATTTTTTTGTCTTAAGATTTGAAAAAAAAACAAAAAAACCTTGAAATGTTCTTAAAATTTCATAGAGCTGGTCAGTTGGCATCCCTGGTACAAAAATCTGCAGCTTCCAACCAGTAAGCCTGTAAAACCAACTTTCTAGGTGTTTTAAACCTTTTATTATTTTAACAAATTCAATTCCTCTCCTTCACTCCTTTAAGGCATGGCTTTAGCTGCTTTGCAGCACTTCAGTTCTAATCTGGGTTGCCAGTTATCCAAATGATCTAAATACCAGGGAAAGGCAATGGGACTGTAAAAAACAAAAACAAAAAACCCAAATCAAACCTACATAGCTATAACATTTAGTTGGCTCTCAAACAGATATTATTTTTAAACTATAAGCATCATAATGCAGCACAACGTTCCCCTTAATTTTTGCAGCTTTGTGTGTGTGTATTAGTGGTGGGGACTGATGTGGTTGGTGGAAAGGAGCAGCAATTTACAGAGCTTAGAAGGAAAATGCACATTTTGAAGGTGAGGTGGCATAATCTTCCATACCATGCGAAAGGAACTTTTACTCAAAATCAAGGGGGTAGTTAATGAAGGAGCATTAGCTCTGTACCTAGGATGCCATGAATATGAAAGTATCAGCTTAAAAAATTAAGATAGGACAGTATGCCTTAGTATCTATAAAGTGAGAAGAACATTTAAACAATTGAAGCCTTGTCTGTCTTCAGATATGTGATGAATATTTTCTATGCATTGCTGATGCTATATAAACATAACTTGCTTCCTCCTAAAGTCAAGTTCTTTATTTTAATTGAAGAATAATATAGCTCAGGGCTCTACCTCTGAGTACAAATAGCTAATCTAAGAAAATCAGTTCTGGGAATCTGGAACCAATGGCTGTTTTCAAAATAAACAGACAAAATCTTCATAAAGAAGGCCAGGAGGATTATTTTTACACACAGTATATCTCTTGATTTCTCACCAAAAAAAAAAAAAAACCCCTTTTATGGAAAGACTAAAAGGCAGAATGACAGTGGAGTCCCCTTACCATATTTCTGTTTTTAAAAATCATCCTGATTTAAGACTCCCAAGCTGTCTTGGTTAAAGTTTCCAATATTAATATAACTTAGAAGCAAATCTGTGTGCACTTACTCTTTCCCTCTTTTTAAAAAAATTTCCTAGTGTGGGGACAGAGATATAGGACAAATGTATTACAAAATAAAAAATAGAGGTGTAATTTAAAACTTGTGTTTATAATATTTAATGAATAGCAGGTAAACAGTATCCTCACAGCAAAGAATACCAGTTTGCTTTGTGCTTTTGTTCAGCTAACTCAATTAAGGAAATGAATGAGGGAAAATCTGAAATCATTCTGATTGTCCAGCACAGAGCCCAATATGGATGCTCAACAAAGCTGACTTAGGGAAGAATCTGGGGGAGGAGAAACACCCATTTACAGAAATTTCTTAAAAACTCATGTCGGAGTAGAGATTTTCCTTTTATTAGGATCCCAACTCCATTGACACCCAGGCAGGAAGATGTCCAGATCTACCTAAGTTTGGAGATCACATTTGGGATTCCTTTCAGTAGATACGACCAGGTGACCAGAAGATGCCTCATTCTCCCTTGGTTCCTAGGTTCCAAGTCCCACTAAGATGGGAACCTCACAAACTAAGAAACTGCCAAGTGGAGCAGATATAAAGATGTTCCCTGCAAATGTCATTCTTGTCATGTGGTGTGAATGTGTGTGGTGAGCTTTCCGAAAATGTATTTTTCGTTCCCTTGGGGGACGAAAAAGAGTTAATTTGTTTTCTGACAGGTTTCACACTGTGGGCAGGTCTGCCAAAAAAAGAGAGGAAACAGAGAACAGTCGTATGATTAATTCTACCTGTTTTTCCCATGAGCGATCACCTGCTCCAGGGGTCATGAATAGCAGGTAGCTCTCCCTCTCCAGGGTTCTGAGAGCTTCGTTTGTTTGGTGACAGCTGAGTGACAAGGCCTGAAACCCGAACCCATCGCCCGGCCTGATGGGGGGATAAAAACTCTGGATGTTCCCTCAAACATTTCAGGAAATGAAAGTTGTAACGCGATCCCTCCTGCGCCCACATCTCCCCCAGCAAACACAAAAGCTCAAAGGAGCCTTCTCGGATTGAATTCGGCCTAGAGTTGATGGAGGGAAAGCGGAGCCCGACGCGGGGCGGGGGGAAGGAGAAGGGAGCGGGCCGAGGCCGCGGCTGGCAGGCTTTCTGAAGCAGGACTGGAGGAGTGCAGAGCGGGGAGAGAGCTGGGCGCCAGAGGCCCGGGCGCCCCTGGGGGCAGGCTTCCACGCGGCGTCCCCAGCGCCCTGAGCCTCCAGGCCGTGTGGACAGCTGCCGCCCCCTACGTTACATCTGTCTTTAGGGTCAGCCTGAAGTGGGAAGGAAACCCTGAGGCCTCAAGCTCTGAGCAGATCCCCGCTATTCGCGCGGCCTCTGCACCAGGGCCTAGAGTCCCCTGCGGGCCGCAGCACAGGCCCGGGCCCCACCTTTGCGCCCACGCCGGCCTGGGCGGAGGCTCTGGGGCCCCGCGCCTGCTCTCGGGCGGAGGTGGACCTTCTCGCCGCCCCCCGGCGGGCGCAGAGTGAGCTGCCGGGACCCTGAAGGCCGGGAGGGACGCCGCGCGGGCCTCACTCAGCGCCCTCGCGCTCGGCCGCCCCCATCAGTCAGCAGCATCCATCTGCCTCCGGCCTCGCCCGCACTGGTAGTGGTAGCTCCGGGCCAGTGGCCGGGCGGAAGGCGTGGGGGGCGGGGAGGGGCGGGGGTGCGAGGGGAGCTGAGAAGTTGACGCTCCGACCCCCACGCGGCCAACCGTCCTGGAGTCGTACTGTCCTGTCAATCAGCGTGCCGGTGCCCGCGCAGCCTCTGGGTTGGTAGGAGGAAGTAAACGCTAGGCCCCCTCAAGGCAAGTTTTCCTCCTTAGCCCTGACAGCTGTTAGTTACTGCTTTGTTCTGTAACGGCATTTTCAGGTTTTTTTCTCCCCCTCCGTAAATTCAGAAATCTTTCCCAGACATCATCATCAGCCCTCATCTCTCTCTCGTCAACCTTCATGGGGACTAAGAAAGTTAATTTCTTTTACTCTTTTAAACTCAGGAGCTCGTTACAGGGAAAGCTGACCTGGGAAGCAGAATGATGCATTGTCACAGCTCTGTCACTTGCACACACTTGCAACTTGTGTGACTTTGGGCAAGTTACCTCACTTGGCCGAGCCACATCAGGGAAAATAGGAACCATGATACTCACATAGTAGGGGTACCGTGAAGCTTCAGTGAGCTGAAGTATTAAATGTAAAGTGGCTTGGCACTAAAGGCAATGACCAGTAGCTATGATTGTAACAAGCTTGGGGACTCCTTAGACGTTCACAAAACTGCCTGGGAAAATTCCCATGATGCTAGTGTTTCCAGTGAGGGCAGATTATGACTATTTCCGCCTTTTGTGAAACATTGAAAGAAGCACAAGTCAACCTAAGATTTGATTAGCCTTTGGGGATAGCCAAAACTGAGTCTTATTTCTTGAAGGTCTGAGCCTAGAATATAGACGTTTAACTTCAATAATTTAATTCTGGAATGATATTTAAATTTACAGTGCTTGGAATTTTTCATCTCTGTTGTTCATGATTCAAACACTTGTGGAGATGCCATCATGTGTGGTAGAGTTATATTGATGAAAAATAAAGCCCACGTAAACATGCCTGAAAAATGACAAATTACTAAGAAGGGAACTAGAGCAGTCAGCTGAGTAGAGAATTTAAGGCCCCACCTAAACGTGTCAACATAAGTGTAGAATAAGAAAGTACTTAGAAGATTTAGTGCCTTGCTGATGTTAACACAGTGCTGGACATAATAGCACCTGATAAATATTATTTGAGTAAATGAATGGGCTGCTGAAAAGAAGGAGAGTCTTTAGATAGAACGCAATTCCCAGAGTTGGAATTTTGCAGGACTCTCTTGGGTACATTTCTTCTCTTGTGACACTCTCTAATGATCACAAGGGATGAATAGTTCATTTTGACATGCCGCACATCCTTCTCTGATTTCAAGGACTTTCTCATTCAGGTATTATTGAAAGCTAAGTGCATGGCTGAAATTTGCATGGGTCAATGAGAGAGAGTGGAGAGACTGTGATAGAAAGAATATGAGAGAGAGAGAATATAAGAGAGAATTTCGGGGGTTATGTTGAGACATCCCCCACCCCTTGGCTGACACACTCAGTGGGAGAACCAGAGACACAGAACTACTGATAAGAGGAAGAATCCTGGCAAAGGTAGATTTAAAACCTAGAGTGTCGGTGGAGCTTGCATGTGGTAGTGCCTCACCGAAAGAAGCATTTTGTGTACAGTTCTTTAACTCTATATTTTCCTGCAGCATTTTCATTTTCTTCAAAAGTATTCTAGACTGCTAAAAATGGTACATGTTTAAGTTTTTAGCTTAGGGAAGTTGATCAATTTGTAATCAATCACCATACATGTTCAGGATGTGTTCAGTAGGTTGTTTTTTTTTGCAACCCCCCCCATATTACACTCACTAATTACTTGAGGTGGAGGTAGAAGGCAAAGATGCATGTTTAGAAATTTTTCAAAAAGCTCTGTTATATACATATACTCTGCCTTGTGCCTGCAGGATTGTATATGTGCTACATAATACTTACTTTTGGAAAATACATATTCTAATATTACATTTATTTGTAAAGTAAATATTTGAATGTAAGCAGTGCATAGACAGAAATGGATAGAGTTCAAGCCCATCCCTTCTACGAATGTACCCTATAATCAGAGAAATATTTGTTAGGAACTATGACTATATTGCTGCTAAATTATTTGCATATTGTGAAATTATTTGCACAGTGTCAGGGCCAGGAGTTCTCAGAATTATGCTTTCTGCCACTGCTTTTAACATGACTGAAATAAGGAAATATGTAGTTTTTTTCTTTCTAAATTGTTCCAGCATCCACGTTTAGAAACACAAAAATATGTGCATGTGCTCACTCAAAAAATAAAAAGAAATAAGAGAGAGTATTTCATACTGAAGGATAAGTTAATTCAAATTAGATTAAACTTTGCAGAGGGTGCTTCAAGGAGGTTTGGGTAGATTCCAAGTTTTAACATATCATTCAAGAAATGAAAGGCCTCAGGGCATTCCAAAAGGCATGTCCGCTCTAAATCAGCTTTAGTTCATTTCAAATAAAAAATATATGACTGGACTTGAAGGTTGGATAGAGAGGAGTCTTATTTCTACTCTATAGATGTATCATAGTGAAATAAAATAAGTGTGGAAATCCAGGCTCCTCAGTGTTTGAATTTCTTGAAAGGATTTATGTATAAGTGCTGAGGCAGAAGTTCCTTTTCAATCATTTAACCTTCATGAAACTGAAAGACTTATTGTTAATATGTTGAGAAGCATAGTAAGTTTCTTTCCACCAGAAATTTGTTATAGATAAAATGAATTAGCCCTCATGGAGTGCTTAGAAGATAATATACTAGATGTTTTCAGTGTATTTTATGCTGCATGACATTTTATGATTTTAATTATAGATCAATCTCAGATAGCTAATGGGTCCTTCAACTGTTGAAAGTATTTTCCCCATTTGATTAAGGCAAAACAATGGAAAAATAAGTCAATTTCTTACAAAATTTAAAGATTTCAATGTTAGCGGAGCTAAACGGAATGAAATAAGATACAAGGTTTATTTTTCAAAGGTCAAGTTTTTAGCACTGATGGTGACATATGTACTGTAAAAACATGCACATGACAAACGCTATAATTTGTCACCCCCCGTTTTAAAAGTAGTTCATGTATGACTTTGGGGTAATGAAGACTTGAACAATTACCTGAAATTGATGGATAAGACATAGTAAATTAGAAGTACCAAATTTTATGAAGATATGTACAAAACTCACAAACAGGGCTCAAGATGGAGTCTAATCTTTCAGTGTACTTCTTATAAACAACACAAATGAGTAAGAAAGATCTATTTTCTTTGCTGGTGCTCTCAGCCATACTTCCCTTGAAAAGTGTACAGAAGGAAGTATGGTAATGAGGATTAGGAGAGTCCAATACTGCTAGCCAGTGGGTGTATGGTGGATTGTATTACCTGCAGGAGTGGAGGCAAAATACCCATAAAATAGCCTTTCAGATTCAGTTTGTCTCAAGTTACATTGTGAAATTCAGTGGTTTGGTATAGTTGTATACCTGTTGGCTCTCAAGAATTAAACAGAGTTGGGGTGGGCTGACCCTTGAGCAGAAGGACATGCAGGTGGTACCAGAGATATGGGGGTTTGTGGTTTCCTATGGGAAATTCTTTTTGGTGATTTCATTCTCTCCTGGGTAGGGTGGGTAAGAGGCAGAAAGTCCAGAATCTGATCAATAGCTGCTTCTTGGATCACAGGCCAGTCTATATTGTAAAGATTAATTTCACTTACTTTCATACAGGCTATTATTTGTAATTCTAGCACTGGCTCTCTTTGACTGAGGACACTAATTAGTTAAAAACTGATATTATTCATCCATTAAGAAAAGAGAGTTCTAACATGCCATATTTCTTAGCTGAGAAATAAAATCTCAAGTCTGATCACAGAATATATCCTTTATTCTCCTGGAAATGGTATCAGCAATACTGGTATCCTGGCTGAAATTCAGGTTTAAGACTTCTCCTAAGCTAGTTTATGTTCTAGCCATAACTGGAAGTTGTATTTATTTATTCTTCACTTCCTTTTCTAGGCTTTAGGGTGGTATTTTTTTTTGTGAGTAGCTGTTAAGCTGATGGCCAAGGAACACTTTCTGTTTAGACATATTTTAATTGATTTAACCATTTAAGACTACACAACCTTTATTATATCTACAAATACTTATTATGGGAAAATATTAAATTTTCTAATTTTTGTGATGAATTATTGAGACTGTGATACTAACGACTATATGTATTCCATATCTATTTGGGCTATCAGACTGGTACTTTTTTTTAGTAAGAAAAAATCATTTATTGAGTTTTATAGAAATCAGTGGATTATTAGGATGAATGAAGTACCATCTCAAACAAAGTGCTTCCATGGCTCAGTTCATGTCAGAAAAGGTCTTATGTTGGATCAGCTATTAAGAGACATTAAACAAGGCTGGCAGTGAATTTCTAAGTCTCTGTTGTTTTGTAAAGTATGGGAACATTTTTTATTTTCTCAGAAATTTGACTTACGTAGTCATCTCTTAAAACCTGTATCCTTTTCCTTATATCTTCCTCTTTCACACATTCTCATAACCATTCCAGGTAGATTTGATGCAATTTCCTTTACAAATAGAAATAAACACTATCTTTATTGAATGACTGATTCATTCATCAAAAGTGGGTAATTAATTAAGGCTAGTGGGAGGAGATATTAGAGTTGGTAGTGAAGATGGATTAAGAAGGATAAGGGAAAATACTTCTCTTTTTTCCTGATAAGGTTGTGCTTCAAATTAGCCAAAGATTTGAAAAAGGAAAAATGTAATACTAGAAGGGATTAGATGATTGAGTGAACTTTCCTGTGCTTATGCTGCCTGGTCAAGCCAATCACTTTGCACATGGTAAGCAGACACATCAACACAGTGATCTCTGCTAAAATCCTGGCCCTTTTTCTCTCACCAGAAATGAATCCAAATATTTAGATATGCTCTCAAGTTTGCAATTAAATTAGAAAATTTTGCCTAGAACGAAATCTCAGAAAAAGTGAAATCATGGCCATGCATGTACAAACAATGATAATAAAAATAAGTTTAAAACAATAAATATCTAAGATTTTAGACTCAGTACTGTCTTTGTTGATGATGGATACAAGGGAAAGGGGTGGCAAAGTGTACCTTTAGCTATTGTAGGAATGTTTTTCTATCTTGAGAATTTGGCAATAGTTAGAAAACCACCATTGAGAATGGCCTCTCCCCTCCTGGTAGTATGATTTAAAATGGCTGTCTCAGCATTGAAACATGTTAATTATCATATGTCTAAGCAATAGCCGGCCCAGGATTGATGCTTGGGACTGGTACAACGAGATTTCCCGGGGGGAGGGAGGAGGGAGGGGGGTTCTGGAGGGGGAACATATGTAAACCCATGGTGATATCATGTCATTGTTTGGCAAAACTAATAAAGAAAAAAAAAAGAAAAAAAACTCAAAAAATAAATAAATAAAATGGCTGTCTCAGAAAGAATCTGTCCATGGCCACTAGCTAATTCAGAGAATTGAGGTCACATTTATTTTAAAGAGTTGACCAGGTAAGTATAAAGAAAACTCTCCTTTCTAACAATGAGCAGAGAATTATGGTTTAAAAATGTTATTCATGAGCAATCAGCAAAATGGTCAGGGAGTCAAAGGTAGCATTAACAGTGGAGATTTAGCTACAGATGCTAGATGCAACCCCACTTTGGGTAGCCTTATCTTCCTGCCTGATCTTTCCCAGTAACATTGTGCTGGTGGAAACTGAAAACTGTTCAGGTAGCTGAATGACTGCCCTTGAGACAGATTGTCCCTAAGAAATGGGAAGCATAATCACATAGAAATGCATCATGGTAACATCACATATGTTATAACGAAAGTACAGATTGATTTCATTGAGTTGCATATAATATATGTTATCACTCATGTTTGGGGTATAAATATTTTTACTATAAAAATTTTAAAAAGGATCTTTGTCTTTAGAATGTGACTGCAGACCTTTGCCAGGCATGGTTTTCATTAAAAAACCCCAAACAAAAATGCTGCCAGAGCACCCCAGGAAGGTGTTAACCATAGTAAATATTCATAATGTAATGAGACAAAGATTTTTTACCTAACTCGATTCGGTGAATTTATTGGTGTTTAACAGTGTTTTAAACTGGGAAAAACAAATCTAATGTGAACAACGCTATCTTTTTGGAACAATGGTAGTTGTATTAGTTAACAAGCATAAGCATGTATATGAACTTTGGTTACACTTTTGAAACCAGATTCTTCCAAGTGCCTAAGGTTGTGCCTACATAAAACTAGCATCACAATTGCGTTAAAAAACAACTACCCCAAACCCAGTGAAAGCAGCCATTTGGCAAAACAGAAACCATAATACCTACTAGACTGAATATGCCAATCTTCTAAATAGTTTGTAAATTTAAATTAGGTAGGCAGTTTCATCACTCTCTTCCCCTCACTCTTAGTAAACTCTAAATCTTTTAAGGTAAAATAATGCTTTTAGGCTGCCAGGGTTCCATTTTTGTATTTTTATATTTAAAATTTTTTCTATATTTTGAATCAGAACCACATTTTCATCAGAGATCTGCTAAGTATTATGGTAGCCTGAAAACCTTACTGTGCCCAGTTCAGTTCAGTCACTCAGTCATATCCAACTCTTTACAATCCCATGGACTGCAGCATGCCAGATTTCTCTGTCCATCACCAGCTCCCAGAGCCTACTCAAACTCTTGTCCATTGAGTCGGTGATGCCATCCAACCATCTTATCCTCTGTCGTTCCCTTCTCCTCCTGCCTTCACTCTTTCCCAGCATCAGGGTCTTTTCCACGGAGTTGGTTCTGCACATCAGGTGGCCAGAGTATTAGAGTTTCAGCTTCAGCATTAGTCCTTCCAATCAGTATTCAGGACTGATTTCCTTTAGGATGGACTGATTGGAGCTCCTTGCAGTCCAAAGGACTCTCAAGAGTCTTCTCTAATACCACAGTTCAAAAGCATCAATTCTTCAGTGCTCAGCTTTCTTTATAGTCCAAGTCTGACATCCATACATGACTACTGGAAAAACCATAGCTTTGACTAGCCAGACTTTTGTTGGTAAAGTAATATCTCTGCTTTTTCAGATGCTGTCTAGGTTGGCCATAGCTTTTCTTCCAAGGAGCAAGAGTCTTTTAATTTCATGGCTGCAGTCACCGTCTGCAGTGATTTTGGAACCCCCCAAAATAAAGTCTCTCATCATCTATTTGCCATGAAGTGATGGGACCAGATGCCGTGATCTTAGTTTTCTGAATGTTGAGTTTTAAGCCAACTTTTTTACTCTCCTCTTTCACTTTCATCAAGAGGCTCTTTAGTGCTTCGCTTTCTGCCAGCCATAAGAGTGGTATCATCTACAAATCTGAAGTTATTGATATTTCTCCCAGCAATCCTGATTCCAGCTGTGCTTTATCCAGCCCAACATTTCACATGATGTACTCTGCATATAAGTTAAATAAGCAAGGTGACAATATACAGCCTTGACATACTCCTTTCCCAATTTGGAACCAGTCTGTTGTTCCATGTCCAGTTCTAACTGTTGCTTCCTGACCTGTATACAGATTTCTCAGGAGGCAGATAAGGTGGTCTGGTATTTCCATCTCTTTTGGAATTTTCCACAGTTTGTTGTGATTCACACAGTCAAAGGCTTTGGCATAGTCAATAAAGCAGAAGTAGGTGTTTTTCTGGAACTCTCTTACTTTTTCGATGATCCAGCGGATGTTGGCAATTTGATCTCTGGTTCCTCTACCTTTTCTAAATCCAGCTTGAACATCTGGAATTTCACAGTTCATGTACTGTTGAAGCCTGGCTTGGAGAATTTTGAGAATTACTTAGATAGTGTGTGAGATGAGTGCAATTGTGTGGTAGTTTGAACATTCTTTGACATTGCCTTTCTTTGGAATTTGAATGAAAACTAACCTTTTCCAACCCTGTGGCCACTGCTGAGTTTCCCAGATTTGCTGGCATATTGAGTTTGGCACTTTCATACCATCATCTTTTAGGACTTGAAATAGCTCCATCACCTCTACTGGAATTCCATCACCTCCACTAGCTTTGTTCCTAGTGATGCTTCCTAAGGCCCACTTGACTTTGCATTCCAGGATGTCTGGCTCTAGGTGAATGATCACACCATCGTGGTTATCTGCGTCATGAAGATCTTTTTTGTATACTTCTTCTGTGTATTCTTGCCACCTCTTCTTAATATCTTCTGCTTCTGTTATATCCATACCATTTCTTTCCTTTATTGAGCCCATGAAATGTTCCTTGGTATCTCTAATTTTCTTGAAGAGATCGCTAGTCTTTCCTATTCTATTGTTTTCCTCTATTTCTTTGCATTGCTCGCTGAGAAACTGTGCCCAACATGTTGGCAAAGTCAATTTATTGAGTGTGTAACTTGTACATAGTAAATAATTTCCTTTACTGCAATTGTCTAATCTATTGTTTGCCATCTTGTTAAGAGTTCAGGGTGGCTAGGAAAAAAATTTGAGGTTCTAGATTACTTGTGAGAACAGGCTGTTACTTACTGAATAGGTTGCTTTTCAGGCTCTTGATAAAAGTATTTAAAGCTTTATTGTCACCTTTGATGTCCACTCCAAACACCTCAATATTTATCTTTAAAAAAAAATAATTTCTGGTGTTGTTTCTGAAATTAGTAATTATTCTCTCAACAAACCCCTTTTAGTCCTATTTAGCTTGAGTTCAGCACATTAATTAAACATCAGAGGGCCTAGGAATGGGGCTGAAATCCCAATAATATCTCATGAGTTCTCAAACCATCCATCATTCAGATGGGATCAGCACGCAGTGATTTGGGGACCTTGTCTTGGTCAGCCTCGGAAGATGGCATTATATTTCCTTTCTGTTTCTTCTTTCTCTCAACAAGAAAACCTTGACCCTTGTGTTTGTAAACAAATCTATACAGATAGTTTTATCTGCTGCATATTCAATATTTGTCAGTGGAGTGTTCTCAGATAGTTAGGTGTTGTTCTGATATTAGAGGCTGCCTATTCTTTGTTTAAGATACAGGTAAGAGATCTTTTAGTAAGACTCCCTCAACATGCAGGATCTGAGGAGAGTCTCATCAGGCTATATTTTTCCAAAGTCTTATTCTGCTCCTGTTTTCTACTGAATCTAATTTCCTGTTGTGTTATTTATTTTTTCCTTCATAATGCTATCTAAATGTTGGTATATGAGGGAAGATAGAGAAAGAAGATGGATATCTATCATATGAGAGGGTGTGTTTTATTTATCTTGGTACAGCCAGAGCCTCGCTCAGTGCTAAGCACCTTAGCACTGAATACTTAGAAAAATACTTAGAAAATAGTAGGTTTTTTTTTTTTTTTCTTTATTTTTGGTTGCGCTGGATCTTTGTTGCTGCATGCAGGCTTTCTCTCATGGTGGTGAGTGGGGGCTACTCTTTGTTGTGGTGCTCAGCCTTCTCATTGTGGTGGCTTCTAGGGCCCATGGGCTTCAGTAGTTGTGGCACAGGGGCTCATTAGTGGTGGCTCTCTGGCTAAGTTGCCCCCTGGCATGTGGAATCTTCCCAGATCAGACCAGGGATCAAACCTGTGTCCCTGCATTGACAAGTAGACTGTTATCCACTGTACCCACAGGGAACTCCCAGTAAGTGGTTGTTGAATGGATGAAAGAATGATGTTCAGGAACATTAGAGACAGAGAGTTATAGGAACGTTTCTTCTGTTACTGAGTATAACACAGAGGGAATAGATAGGCTATGCTCAGAAAGAATGAGGTGAGACTTCAGGGAAAACCATGTGACTCTCAGGCATTTGGGACCTAAGGACTTTTACCTGGAAAAGCTGGAAGTCTTTTCCAGGTATATATTGTGAGAAAATATAAAGAATGGGAGATGGTTGTTTTTGGAAAATAGTCTTGCTCAGAACATCAAAGGTCTTAAAGAACATTTCTATATTGGTATTTCACAGGTGTGTTCCATAGAATACCTGCATCAGAATCCACTCATGTGCTTTGTTGTTGTTGTTTGGTTGCTCATTCATGTCCAACTCTTTGTGACCCCATGGACTGTAGCACACCAGGCTTCCCTGTCCTCTACTATCTTCCAGAGCTTGCTCAAACTCATGTCCATTGAGTCAGTGATGCCACCCAACCATCTGATCCTCTGTTGCCCTTATCTCCTCCTGCCTTCAATCTTTCCCAGCATCAGGGTCTTTTCTAATGACTCAATTCTTTGTATCAGGTGGCCGAGGTATTGGAGTTTCAGTCTCAGCATCAGTCCTTCTAATGAATACTCAGGACTGATTTCGTTTCGGACTGAATGGTTTTAATCTCCTTGCAGTCCAAGGGATTCTCAAGAGTCTTCTCCAATACCACAGTTCAAAAGTATCAATTCTTTGGTGCTCAGCCTTCTTTATGGTCCAACTCTCACATTTGTACATGACTACTTGGAAAAACATAGCTTTGAGTATACAGACCTTTATTGGCAAAGTGACATCTCTGCTTTTTAATACACTGTCTAGGTTTGTCATAGCTTTTCTTCCAAGGAGCAAGCATCTTTTAATTTCATGGCTGTAGTCACCATCTGCAGTGATTTTGGAGCCCAAGAAAATAAAGTCTCTCACTGTTTCCATTGTTTCCTCATCTATTTGCCATGAAGTGATGGGACTGGATGCCTTGATCTTCGTTTTTTGAATGCTGAGTTTTAAGCCAGCCTTTTCACCAGTGTGCTTACTTGCATCTTAAACAAGTACCACAAGGGATTCTCCCACAAACTAAAATGTGAGAATAATTGTTCCAATTAATGTTTTTATTCTACAGCCTGGGCCATCATCATCTCTCACCTGGATTCCTACTCCCTCTTCCCAGCATGTTCTCTAAACAGCAGCAGCCAGAATGAGCTTTGGATCATGTCACTTCTCTGCTTTGAGTCCTTCAACAACTTCCCGTTAGAATTAAGTCTAAACTTCTTACTATGGCTTAGAAGGCCCTGCATGATCTTTTTTGCTAATCTTATCACATTTCATGCTCCCCTTCAGTCACCCTACTTCAGTCCTGCCAGCTTTTAGTGCCTCAAACAAGCCAAGTCATTCCCTGTTCAAAGACTTTACTGAAACTGTTTCCTCTTACCTTAAGATTGCCTCTCTTCTGCCTAACCCTTCCTATTGCTTGAGTGTCACCTTCTCAAAGAGGCCTTTTCCCCAAGGCCAGAGTGTGGCAGCACAGGGTTAAGGTGCGTATGGCTGCAAATATCAGAAAACCAAAACCCAAACTAGCTAAAACAGGAGGGCAGGCTCCAGGCACAGCCTCCCACAGCCTGCTCACACTGTGCCTCCTGGCCAGACTATCTTTGAGTGTTCATATTATCCCTACTTCTGTGTGGTGATCATTCCTAAGTTGATTGCAAGATGGTTGCAGTGGTGCTAGGCATCTATCTCGTCACAGCTGCATCTATAGACACAGAGAAACTCTTCTGGGAGACTTCAGGAGAGAGGAAGCTTTTTTTAGAAGCCCCCTCCCCCACAAGAGTTTTTTTTTGTTTGGCCACACTGTGGGATCTTAGTTCCCCAACCAAGGATGGAAGCCAGTGCCCCCTACAGTGGACGCATGGAATCTTAACTACTGTATCACCTGGGAAGTTCCCAAAAGATTTTTCTGTCTCATTGGCCAGAATTGAGTCATAAGCTAATTTATAAACCAATCACTGGTTTGTGGGGGGCAGGGGATTCGGGTTTATTGTGATTAACTTTGAATAGAGATTCTTACTCTGTTTTGTACCGAGCACACCTTAGACAATTTTGTGAAATCTATAGACCCCTTCTCAGAATAATGATTTTGAATGAATATCATTGAAATCAACCATAAAGAAATATACTTAACAAAATTACTAAATATGTGATCTAATGTTAGACTCTAGTAGTAATCAATAATTAGTGTAATTTTTAAGTAGTGACTAATATGAGTGATATTCTAAGATATCTGCAACAACTGTAATGTGACTTGAAAATATCTATTATTTCTATCCGTGACAAATTGGTATTATGAATACTATTTGGTTTCCTGCCTATATTGATGGTTGAAGGAAATGCTAAATTTCATTTAGAGGTTAATTAAAGTATAGGGGTTATTTTATTCTTCATTAAATTCATGGATATCCTGAACTTAATTCTAGATTAAGAACATCTGGCCTAGACTAGTCTTTGCGATCCCATGAACTGTAGCCTGCCACGCTTCTCTGTCCATGGAATTCTCTAGACAAGAGTACTGGAGTGGGTTGCCTGTTCCTTCTAGGGATCTTCCTGACCCAGGGTTTGAACTCTGGTCTCCTATGTTGCAGGCAGATTCTTTGCCGTTTGAGCCACCAAGGAAGCCTCTTTCTAAACATTAGAAAAGATTAAATAATGTATTGAAAGTGCTAAGCGTAGTATCTAGTACATGATTTAATATCAGCCTTTACTATCAGGACAACATTTGACAACCTAAGAGTACTCCAGAGATATGTGTTGAATTCTCAGAAGGGAAAACTATGTGTCTAGATTGTTTATAAACCACTGTGGCCAAGGTGTTCAAGAAATGGTTGCTTAAAACACAGATATACACAGAAGTCTTGGGAATCCAAACCACAGAATAATATAATTTAAATCAATTCATTTTATCTTGACAAACTAGGAATGGGGTTTCATGCAATATAACAATATACTACTCAAAACAATTTCACATATGAATTCCAAAGCAGTTAGAAAAATGTCAAGTGAGTGAAACAAATAGCTGGATGGACTAGAACCGATCAAGAAATATTCAGAATCTTGCCAAACTTAATGAAAGTCACCAGTCAGAGAACTTGTCCCCTAAGGCCGTAGTTCAGCATCACCATTCACTGTGATTGATGTGCCTGGACTGTAACTCACTCAAGTTACATTGCTGATACTGGATAAGACAGGATCAGGACTTGGCTCTGCATTCTATGGCGTGGCCACCTTGGCTCAGTGCTTCTTTCTTCAGGCTTGCACCAGAAATAGTTCTTCATTAAATTCTAGTTCCTTACCCACCTCCCTTGAAAGGGATGTGATTTTGTGACCATTAGGATATCATAGTTTGGTCAAAAAGGTCTTCTTGACCCTCAAGATGGGTGAGGGCGGGGAGAGGCGTTTGCTCTGCTCCGGTATATTTGGATCTAGAGGAAAAACTTAAAGAGATGGCTGTTTTTTATTTCTTTAATTTAGTTTTTATTTTATATTGGCATATAGTTGATATACAATGTTGTGCTAGTTTCAGGTGTACAGCAAGTGATTCAGTTATACATATATCCATTTCCCCCCATTTTCTTCTTCCATATAGGTCATTATAGAATATTGAGTTCCCTGTGCCATACAGCAGGTGAGATGGCTGTTTTCTGATGACTGTTCTTGTGCGTTCTCTCGGTAAAAGAGTAACTCCCGTATTTCCAGGAGTGCTCTCCTATTCAGTTACCATTGGTTAGTTGTTTGGAGGCATTGTCTCCTATAGGCTAAGCATCCAAGGTTTGGAATCAGGCAGACCTGAGTTCAAATTTTGACCCTGCCATTTTTCTGTCGGTGTGACCCTGAGGAATTAGCCTTAATAACAATAACAACCATGACAGTAACGATGCATCACATTAGTAGTCATGGCGGGAGGAGGAGGAGCAGCAGCTGCAGCAGTGGTTGTAATCACATGCTGAGGGTTTCCTAGGCCAGATTCTTTGCACGGACTCGAATTGTTACAGCCCTAAGAAAGAGTTTACACTTTTATTCTCACTTTGCAAATGAGGACGGAGGCTAAAATAAATAGGTTATGTAACTTGCGTTAAACTTTGTTTTCCTTTTCCTGCAAAGTGGAGATAATTGTGCTACCTGCCTCGAGAAGTTGCTGTCAAGATTAAATTACTGTGTGTGGCAGGTTTTTCAGTGCAACAATATAATAAACAGTAAGTGGGAGTGTTCGCTAGTATTGATACACCTAATTTACTTTGCTAAAATAATAGAGTAATTGATTTCACGGGTTCAAGGATAGCTGCTGTGGATTAATAATAATTAGCACTTGTGACTCAAGGGTAGATAAATTCTAAGCATAGTCTCTCATCACGATGACTCCATCCTTTTTTGCAAAACAATTTCTGGGCCTTTATGAACATGGAACATGATTTGGCAACTGTAGCCGCTATTGTCATATTAAGAGAAACTTTAGCAAGGAATGTCTTTTTGTCTTTTTTTTTTCTCTGCTCAATTCACTCTTATTCAAAGTGGCTTTGGCTTGATTTTTGATATTCAAAGTGGCATGTGGCTCCTTAATCCTGTTACCAATGTTGGCAAATCAGGAAAGGGATATCAGAAATATCTTAGGCCAAATTGTTATAGACTGGGTAATTTAGACAACAGGCAGTTATTTCTCTCAGTTCTAGAAGCTGGAAGTCAGAGAACAAGATGCCAGCATGGCTGGGTTCTTGATGAGTGCTCCTTTCTGGTTTAAAGAGAGCTGTTTTCTTGCTGTGTCCTCACATTGCACAAAGAGCAGTTAGCTTTCTGGCCTCTTCTAGGGTGCTAACCCAATTCATGAGAGCTATGCTCTCATGATCTAATTACCCCTCAAAGGCCCCACTGCCAAATATCATCATGTTGGGGGATTAGATTTCAACACATGAATACTGAGGGACCCAAACACTCAGCTCATAACATCTAGGAGACTATGTTTTTAGTATGAAATGTCTCTGTTGGACTGGGAAAAAAAAGTGAAAGTGTTAGTTGCTCAGTCGTGTCTGACTCTACAACTGCATGGACTATAGCTTGCCAAGCTCCTCTGTCCATGGAATTCTCCAGGCAGAAATACTGGAGTGGGTAGCCATTCCCTTCTCCAGGATGACCCAGGTATCGAACCTGGGTCTCCTGCACTTTAGGCAGATTCTTTACCGTTTGAGCCACTAGGGAAGCCCCATTCTTGGATTACTTTATTTAAAATTACTTAAATCAACTGGTTGCTTATATCCAATATCAAAACTATTTAAGAAGACATTAGGGGGACTTCCTTGGTGGGCCAATGGTTAGGAATAAATCTTGTAATGCAGGGGATGCAGGTTTGATCCCTGGTGGGGTAACCAAGATCCTACATGCTATGGAGCAACTAAGACCATGTCAAAACGAGAGCTCATTTGCAGCAAAGAAAGATCACACATGACCTCGCATGCCACAGCTAAGACCCAACACAGTCAAGTAAATAAGTATTAAAAAAAAAGGAAGACATTAAGAGTGACGTTCATGGTCTTTTACTAAGAAAGATCTGTCTACTATTTACTGAGCTGTAAGAACACATTGTGTGTGTGTGTGTGTGTGTGTGTGTGTGTGTGTGTGTGAACAGAGATTTCTCTGGCCAACAGTAAAGCTCCCAGTAGCCTTGGATGTGAGTGCCACCTGCTGGATGCTGCACACAAATATTTTCCTGTACTTCAGTCCAGGAATAGGGGAATTATTTGCAGTTATGGGAACATGCCCAAGTAACACCCCTTTGATTTTAGGTCACAAGGACAGCTGTAATGTCTAATAAGTAATGTGATTTTGGGTAAGTGCGCAGATTTATAAGAAAAACACACTCAGGAAAAAAACTCAATTTAAAAACATTCCACTGGGCTATTGTTTATAAGCTTGCCTGTGCCAAGAATATAGTAAATAGTTCTCTGTTTATAGTATGAGCTCATGAGTTTTATATGTTGGTGACATAGGCAGTTGGTGGGTGGCTTTTACCTTAAGAAGCCTATACCTATATCTTGTGGCAGGGTAGGAAATTAGGGACTCCTTGACTGTGGCCATGTGTTGGCTTCAATGCCAAATATGTCATCGCATCCTAAAATTTTGGCTTTGGAGCCATAGTCCCTGTTTGGGGTTTAGTGGAGAAGCATCTCTTAGCATCGCTTCACTCTAATGGGTTCTGTGGAGATGACTTCACCTGTGACTTACGGGGCAATTCTGTAGACTGGGTCTCACAGGAGCTTTGGGGCAATGTGTAATTTCCATTGAGGGCAAGAAGGTAGATGTGACTCTTTATAAATGCAGGTATACATCCTGTTAAGAGCTTTATGATGTTTCTATTAGATTGGTCCTTTGGAAGGACATGAAAATTGTGTAGCATTGTGTACTGGCTATTTGGGAGAAGGGCAGGAAGGGGCCCTAGGAGAGGGACAATCACTGTAGCCTTTTACTTGGGTCATTTAAAAAAAATCACTTTTGCAGAAATTTTAAAGTTCTAGGAGTTGGTCCTCAGGTTATCACTGACCCAAGGATTGTCTTTAGTATATTCTTGACATCATGAGACCAATTTTCTGCTTTCAGGATTTTACAGAAACTGGTGGCATGTATTTGTTCTGCCTTGGTTCTTTTTTTCTATCACTGGAAAACATCATGTATAATTCACAAAGAAGTCTGTTGGGCTAAAGCAAAATTCTCTTTCTTTGTTCAAAAGTTTGTTAATGGGCTTTTGTGGCTAAATTTCTAAAGCTACAAAATAGGACTCAGATTTGGAAAGAGCTCAAGGAAGAAAAAGCTTTCTGGTTTTATTTCTGGGTATGTCCATTTCAGAACCCTGATAATGCAAGGAGGTTGCAATCCAGTATTTTGGAGGTTGCAATCCGGTATTTTATGGGGAAATAATAGGTGGTTGATGATATTTTTCCTGAGATTTTTAGTTGACAAGAATCTATGTGAAGGATGTTAACTAGAGTTATTGTGGTGATCCTTACACAATGCATGTGTGCTAAATCACTCCAGTTGTGTCGGACTCTTTGTGACCGTAGCCCGTCAGGCTCCTTTGTCCATGGGATTCTCCAGGCCAGAATACTGGAGTGGGTTGCCATGCCCTCCTCCAGGGGATTTTCCCCGACCCAGAGATTGAACCTGTGTCTCATTTTGTCTCCAGCATTGGCAGGAGGGTTCTTTACTACTAGCGCCACCTTAGATGCCCTTATACAATGTATACAAATATAGAATCATTCTGTTGTACAACCAAAGCTAATACAATGTTATATGTCAATTACACCTCAGTAAAAAAGGGTCTATATTGTATGAGACAGCATGACATTTGGCACTCTTGTCTGTACCTACATCAATGCCAAGTGAATGCAGAATGGAGGTGTTACTTCTTAAACTTACCATGGCACAGTCGGATCATGAGACTGAAGTATTCTGTCCTTGCTAATGGTTGTACCTTCAGATCGTTAGCTTCTCTCTGTCTGTGTGTCCTGATTTGACCTAGATATGTGGGCTGGAAAACATGAAGCTACTCTTCACTGGGTGAGCATCTCTTGGACAAATAATTCGCGCCATGCCTGTTCTATGTTTATTGCATTTCTAGTCTGGGGCAACATTTGCTAATTTTTGGGTTTCCTTCCTCCAGCTTCTCTATCCCATGGTACACAATTCCCAGCAGTTTTTTAAACTGAGATTTTCAAATTATTTGAGCTGCTCTTGCAGTGATAGCATATAGATTTGTGTTATATTCATAGAATCTTCTTGATTTCACACTGAATGGATTTTAGCTCTCTTCTCTGATTTTTTCATCATTGGAGTCTCATAAAGCGTTGCTATGCAAAAATTTGGTCCTGAGCCCATGTGGAACGTAAGAGAAATTACAGAGTTACATAGTCAAATGCTATAGAAGTCGTCAGATTTTGTAAAAAGAGTTTGAAACAAGACAGGAATGGAAGCGCAAATCTCAGTGGGTTCTTAGTGTTTCATCACAAAGTTTTGTGGTAAAACCAAGATGAAACCACAAGCTTCACTGTTGGGCAGACTAGCACTGGAAGAACGATTGATTTAAGGTTAGCCAAGGTCAGGCGGAAACTTGGCTTTTTTTTATTCATATGTTCAAACCCCAGACCTACTGAGTTTTGCATGGTTTGGGGTTTCCAAAACAGAAAGCATTTTGGGACCCAGTCCAAAGCCCAGGCCTGAGGACTAAGGGTAAGAGAAAGTCATTCTGTCTTGGTTTGTTAGCAGTGCTAAGGTGAGGGATTTTATTCTGATTACTAGCCGAACCTTATTTACTTGAACTTTGGAAGTTTATGAAAACAAAGTATGTATTTTCTCCCTGTCTGTCTACCCAATAGGAAAACCAGGATTCTTCTCAGAGTCTCCAGACATTTCTACAGACCGCAGAAAGATTTATTTCTTGAAAGATTTCATGACTTCCCTTACCAGCACGCATAGACTATATTCAATTTCTTTGGCTCAGCGTTTAGGTAGTTCTCTAGGAGTACAGGTATCAAGGTTACCTCGTTTGAAAGAACTGGATCTAGCTAAATAGTCTGAAAAAAATCAAGTTGCTTTTTCATAATAAAAATTTGAAGAAAACAAAAGAAACAGTTAAGCTCAGAGCCCAAGACCAGTCCCTCAGGGGAGTGTGGGATATATGACACAAGAAAGTCTCACTTGTGGGCAACTTGTGGGCAGACCAAGCTCTGATTGGGGCGTTATCATTGGGTCATATGAGGCTGGGGATGACTCTAGTGGCAGGACAAAATCTGTGAGGTGGCAAAATCATTCATATCAGTTAGATATGTTTTCAGCTGCAAATTATGGAAAACTCTTCTCCAAGATTTCAGTTTTACAGGGTGTTAATTGTTCTTCTCAACAGAAATTCTAAACCTGGCAAAGTGGCTCGCCAATGCTTTTTCCTTCTTCCCACTTCACCATCACCTTAGGATCTCCGCATGGCTGCCAGGGTTCCAGGCTTCTTGTCTGCTGTCTAGACAGGAAGGAGGAGCTAAAGGGCGAAGGGCAAAAGATTAATGACAAAATGATGAAAAGGCCCATTTTATAAGAGAAACAAGAGCTTATCCAAAAGACTTATCCAGCAGGTTTTCACATATGTTGACTGGGTCATCCAGTTAGCGATAGCCACCTCAACTAGTTCAATTTAGGTGGTCAACAATGAGAGGACATCCTGGAACCATACCAAGGACCAGGTGTGGCATACTCATTCTAGGGGAAGTCTCACCTACAAGTCAGGCTCATAGAATAATGGCCAGCAGAGAGCCTCACAGCAACACTGTAGAGGACTCTCAAAGAGCAGGTTCTCTGTGCAAGTTCATGGAGAAGTCTGGGGCCGTGGGAGTTAGATGATCGCAGAGTGACCATGTAAGCAACAGTGATTGGACATGAGTGGTTAAACCATTGTGTTATGAGCTACTGTTTCCCATTAGAGTTCTCAGAACAAGAAAACCAGTTCAGCCCCACATCTTTCAGGGTCTTTAGGAAGAATTCCTTCCTTTTTTCCCCCCTTCCTACCTTTCTTCCTCTCTTTCTATTTCTCTTCTTTCCTTCCATTC
Source organism: Antilocapra americana (assembly GCA_007570785.1). Classification (NCBI taxonomy): domain Eukaryota; kingdom Metazoa; phylum Chordata; class Mammalia; order Artiodactyla; family Antilocapridae; genus Antilocapra; species Antilocapra americana. Next base: position 13,186,704 of record ML664174.1, read on the forward strand.
ATCCTTTAAACTTTTAATCATGAAAAAATATCAGCACACAGAAAAAGAGAAGGAATATAACTAATACCCACATATTCTCCATTGTTCTAATAAGTTATTTACCTATCTTACCTTATCTTGCTTTCATATTTCATATATATAAAATTGCACAAACCCACATGTGTGTGACTATATATGCATATGTAGATGTGTGCATGTTTGTATATGCTTGTGTATACACATACTTCTATTTCTGTGTATATGAACTATTTAAGTATGTTGCAGACTCTTTATCCCTAAATACTTGAGCTCATATTTCTTCAGGAGACATTTCTGTCTGGATGTGTAATTGCAACACATATCTGTGGTTAAAAAAAAGACTGAGAAAAATAAAAATTTTATTTTTTTAAGTATAATTGACACATAATAGTATATTAGTTTCAGGTGTGCAATGTAATGATTAGACATTTGTATACATTATAAAATGATCACCAGGGTAAGTCTAGTTGCCATTCGTCAACATCAAAATTAGCAAAAAGTTTTTCTTGTGATGAGAACTTTTAAGATTTACTTTCTTAGTGACTTTGAAATTTGCTATGCAGTATTTGACTATAGTCATCATGCTGTACATTATATCACATCCTGATGACATTTATTTTATTCATTTTAAAGTTTCATTTATTTATTTAGGCTGTGCTGCATGGCTCTTGGGATCTTAGTTCCCTCACCAGGGACTGAACCCTGGACCCATGGCAGTGAAAGCCACTGCACCGTCAGAGAATTCCCATCCATGACATTTATTTTATAACTGGAAGTTTATACTGCTTGATCCTCTTCACCCATTTTGTCCACCCATCTAAACTCCCACCCTTCTGCCGACCACCTATCTGTTCTTTGTATCTATGAGTTTGTTTTGCTTGTCCATTTGGTTTGCTTTTTAGGTTCCACATATAACTGAACTCGTATGGTATTTGTCTTTCTCTGATTTATTTCACTTAATGAATATCCATATTTTGAGATCCATCCATATTTTTGCAAATGGCAGGATTTCATTCTTCTTTATGACTGAGTAGAATTCCATTGTGGGGCTTCCCAGGTGGCTCTAGTGGCAAAGAACCTGCCTGCTAATGCAGGAGATGTAAGAGACTCAGGTTCGATCCCTGGGTTGGGAAGACTCCTGGAGGAGGGCATGGCAACCCATTCCAGCATTCTTGCCTGGAGAATCCCATGGTCAGAGGAGCCTGGTGGGTTACAGTCCATAGCGTTGCAAAGCGCTGGACATGACTGAAGCGACTTAGCATATGTGCATGCAAGATTCCATTGTGTAGACACATCACATCTTCTTTATCCATTTAACTGTCAGTGGACACTTAAGTTAGTTCCATGTCTTGACTGTTGTACATAATGTGGCAATAAAACAAGAGATATTGTAAAGAAAGTGAGGCGCAAGGAATCCATGAAGCAAGTGTGCACAGAACACAGTGTCTGCCCAGCCTCATCCTTAAAGCTGATGCTACTCTAGTAATCACTTGCAAAATGTGTCTCTGTATACAAAACTCACATCAGAGAAAGACATGGCTCAGAAAACATTAATTTTCCAAGTAGTATTTTTTTCTAACTGTATCCTAACTCTAAGGAAGAGAAGAAAGTCAGGATATAAAACATTTTTCAAGTTCTTCTACTACCCTTTTCTGCTCTTTTTAAGTTATAAAAATTTTTTGCTAGAGAAAAATTGTTAAGATAGACACTCACGTATGTGCCACCTAGAATTAAAAATGGAAATTTAGGAGTAATTTTGCATTTTCAAAAGAGAACAATAATAATAATAAAAGAAATCTTATTATTCAAATGCAAATGTATTTCAGGGAAAGAAATAAACGTGTAAGTAAAATATTCCAGAGAAGGTTTATTTTGGGGATTAAACAATGTAGAAAAATTGGAGAAAGAGAAAGATTAGTTTGATTTGGGAAGACTTTGTCGTCAGGATGAAACTGCATGAAAAGAGTAAAAGGAAGCAAGATCAGTTGGTCCCAGGCCCTGTCTCATGCCTACCTCATGTGAGGAACTGCTTTTTTCCCCCCTGCATTTGGTCTCAAAATTTGTGAAGTGTTGTCAGCTAAGAAGCCCAATCCTGGACTTCCCTGGTGGCTGAGGAGTAAAGGACCTGCCAATGAAGGAGACATGAGTTCCATCTCTGGTCCAGGAAGATCCCACGTCGTGGATCAACTGAGCCCGAGCCGCAACTACTCTGCCTGTGCTCTAAAGCCTGGGAGCTGCAACCAGTGCTCTGCAGCTAGAGAAGCCACTGCTGTGAGAAGCCTGTGCACCTCAACAAAGAGCGCCCCCCGCTCACCACACCTAGAGGAAAGCCTGAGCTGCCACAAAGACCCAGCGCAGCCAAGAATAAATAAATATAAATTTAAAAATGGATAATTAGGAAAAAAAGAAGCCTAATCCTCATTACTGGCTAGTGCTGATGGCCAGTCCCAGACAGCCCTGGAGATGATGGATGCCGTGTGCCCCTCGTCCCTTTCCAGGGCAGAGCTGTTCCTTTCTCCCCCACCATGAGCCCATCAAGAGCTTTGAGAGAGCCAATCTGTGGTGCCCAGATTCCAGCCAAAATCAACTCCTTTCAGGTGATTGGTAGTGGTGAAGAAACAACAGTGGGGGGCAGATTACGAATCAAGGGTGACAAGTGAGAACAGTGGCTCAGACAGATCAGTGGCTCAGGCAGTCAGCCTGAGGAAGGGCTGCCTTACAGCGTCAGTGTCCAGGATGCTGGCTGTTTTTTCTACCTTTTCTCATGTTTCTGGAAGTTACCCACCATCCCTTAATAATCAAGGCAGAGAGACCAAGAACTGTGAATCTGGACATTCATCCCTTTCTAAACCACCTTGTTTGAAAGATTAGGTTTTTAGGCTGCTTAAAGGACAAGCAAAATTGTTCTGCTGTCTTCCTGCTTGAATGTTCCTTTGCCACACTCATTTTCCCCTGGTTACCCTGCTGTGTCTGCTTTTGCTACTGTTTGTCTCATCAAACCTCCTGTTTATAGGCTGCTTGGCTATAGGAGAAAAAGAGGTCTCCTCACTGGTACTGACTCCCTCTGTATCTCTTTGGGGCCAATATATTCTTTTTTGTTTTTCTATTTGTCCTGGCTCTCTTCCTTTTAATCAGGTAAAATGGACCTCAGGGCTCTACTAATGGGAGAGGGCTATCAAAAGCAATATTCAGAGGGTTTGCTTACCTGAAGGGTTAGCCAGCCAGAACCCCACTCTTGTACAAGGCCATGTGTTCTCTAAGGAAGTGGAGTCCATTAACAGACATTGTTGCCTGAGGGTTTTTTTTTTATTCTTTCCTCTTTCAGATTTTGAAGGATGTCTAAAGTGTTTATTATTAGCCTAAACTGAGAGCAAGTGAATGTCCTTATCATTCAAAAACAAATACACCTGTCTGGCAGCAGAAACTCTGCCTGGCTTTATGAACCAGGAAAATCAACACTGTATTCAGAGCTCAGCCAGTAAATCTGAGGGGCCTGTAAAATCATGTTGGAGAAGGAGTTCATTGTGGAAAGATCCAAACTTACATGGGCTCAAGAATTCCCACTGGAAGACGAGACTTTGTTGGCAGACACTGCCTAGTATTTATAAGCCTTATACCGGGGGTCCCCAACCTCCGAGATCTAATGCCTGATGATCTGAGGTGGAGCTGATGTAAAAATGATAGAAATAAGGTGCACAATAAATGTAATGTGCTTGAATCATACCCCCACCCCCACCACCCCCTGTCCATGGAAAAATTGTCTTCCATGAAATTAGTTCCTGGTGCCAAAAATGTTGAGTACCATTGCATTATACTTCTGAATGTGGAATGAAAGAACTCTGAGGGGTGAGAACATACTTAAAAATTTGTAGGGAAGAAACCTGTGGGATAAAAGGGAACCAATATCCTGTGGTTAGATTAGCAATCTGACTTCCTATGTCCTGAGTGCCCCAGAACTTCATTGTTCAGGTTGGTGAAAAATTAATTGCGGTTTTGGATTGTGAATTTTAAATCATTGTAATTAGGCTCAAACTCATCTTTATTGATCAAAATAGGAACCATCACAATCAACACATTTTTGCCAGAGAGAAATAAGGGTTTTTTTTATTCTTGTAGTGCAAAAAATTGTGTCTCAGGATTCAGTGAACCCTTGGAAAGCATCTTCTTTGTCCTGCTGGTTGTGGAAGCATTTTCCCTGCAAAAAGTTGTTGAAATGCTTGAAGGCAGTGGTCTGTTGGTGAGAGGTCAGGTGAATATGGTGGGTGAAGCAAAACTTCATAGCCCAATTCATTCAACTTTGGAAGCGTTGGTTGTGCGATGTGTGGTTGGGCGTTATCATGAAGAATTGGGCCCATTCTGTTGACCAATGCCAGCTGCAGGCATTGCAGTTTTCCATGCGTCTTAGTGATTTGCTGAGCATACTTCTCAAATGTAATGGCTTCTCTGGGATTCAGAAAGCTGTTGTGGATCAGACCAGCAGCAGACCACCAAACAGTGACCATGACTTTTCTTGGTTCAAGTTTGGCTTTGGAATGTGTTTTGGAACTTCATCTCTGAGATTCAATGACCACTGAGCTGGTCATTGCTGGTTGTCACATAAAATCCACTTTTCATTGCACATAACAATCCGATTGTGAAATGGTTTGTTGTTGTTGCATAGAATAAGAGATGACAACGCTTCAAAACAATGATTTTTTTTTTTTAAATTTTCAGTCAGCTCATAAGGCACTCACTTATACAGCTTTTTCACCTTTCCAATTTGCTTCAAATGCCAAACGGTGGTATTGGTCAACACTGAGTTCTTCGGCAGCTTCTCATGTAGTTGTAAGAGGATCAGCTTTGGTGATAGTCTCAGTTGGTCGTTGTCAACTTCTGATGGCTGGCCACTGCACTCCTCATCTTCAAAACTCTCATCTTTGCAAAACTTCTTGAACCACTACTGCACGCTCTGTGTGCTCGTTAGTAGTTCCTGGGCCAAATGCATTGTTGATGTTGCCAGCTGTCTTTGTTGCTTTACAACCCATTTTGAATTCAAATAAGAAAATCGCTTGAATTAGCTTTTTGCCTAACATGATTTCCCTAGTCTAAAATAAATATACAACAAGCAATAAGTTATTGGTGGGGGTCCTGCTGGCAGCCAAGATGGCTGCCCCCACGGTGAAGGTTGTGTGAGGGTGGTCGGGCTTGGCTCTGGGCCTGTGGAGGGCTGTCCTGCGGCTTCCAGGGCTAACCCAGGTGAGGTGGAGCCGCTATGGCCCTGAGTACCAGGATCCCCAGATTGACAAGGAATATTACCGCAAGCCCTTGGCCCAGCTGACTGAGGAGGAGACGTATGAATGGGAGCTCAGGAAGACTCAGGTTATCAAAGCTGCCCTAGCCACGAAAACCACCTCTGTGTTTGAAGACCCAGTAATCAGTAAATTCACCAACATGATGATGAAAGGAGGAAACAAAATACTGGCCAGATCCATCATGACACAGACCCTGGAAGCTGTAAAAAGGAAGCAGTTTGAGAAGTACCATGCTGCTTCTGCAGAGGAACAGGCAACCATCGAACGCAACCCTTACACCATCTTCCATCAAGCACTGAAAAACTGTGAGCCTGTGATTGGGCTGGTACCCATCCTCAAGGGGCGCATTTCTACCAGGTCCCCATGCCGCTGGCTGACCGGCTTCGCCACTTCTTGGCCATGAAGTGGATGATCACTGAGTGCAGGGAGAAGAAGCCCTGGTGGATGCTGATGCCAGAGAAGCTGTCTCAGGAGCTGCTGGAAGCTTTCTACAGCCGGGGCCCTGTGATCAAGAGAAAGCATGACATGCACAAGATGGCCGAGGCCAACCGTGCGCTGGCCCACTACCGCTGGTGGTAGTGTGGGCGGAGGGTCCGGGAAGACAGCAGCACGCTCTGCTGCCACAAATAGTGTGAGCCACTGCCACGTTGCAGAACACCTGTGGGTTAAGGGTACAGTTCCCTCTTAAGAGCAGGTGGGCCTCCTAACAAGGATGGAGCCGCACGTTTACTGCGGATTAGTCCTTTGTTTGGGGGCTGGAACTCACTCTCCCTGTCCCATCTCCTTGGAAAGAGGGGGCATATCAAGTTGGGTTTCCTCCTAAGAAATCTAGGGCTCACCCAGCCTTCTCTTCCCTTCATCTTGGGGTGGACCTTTGGGTGATACCAAAAGAAGTGGTTTTAGTATCAGAGTTTATTAGAAAATTCTTGTCCTGAGCTGGTGTAACATGTGATGCGGTATTACAATTCATTAAAACCAACTGGAGGAAAAAAAAATAAGTTATTGGTAAAAAACATAAAGTGAGAAATGAGCATTAAAATGATGTGTAACATAACCACATTTATTTAAGAATGTATTTCAGTATCAAACAGCAAATTTCAACAATGCAAAACCTCCATTACTTTTCCACCAACCTAATACTTTTCCTTTTTTCTGAAAGAAGGGCTAGTTTGGTTCCAAAACTTAGTCATGCTATTGACCTGTTTTCCTTTCTTCTAGAGTTAAAGATGATATTTAAGAGTAATTGTACTTTTCAAAAGGAGAAAGACATCTTAATACTGTCCCAATTCACAAGGCCATTAACACCTAGTATTCATTCAATTATTTCACTAATCTTTGAGTGCCTGTGAATTTTAAAGCACTGTACTATCTATGGACAAAATAAAAGTACCATATGTGGTCCTTGCCATCTGGAAGCTTATGTTCTAATGGGGATATAAGACATTTACTGTTCAGATCCCCAACACATACCAGATCCACACATCCATTGCTCTCATTCTTTCATCATCAGCTTCAAGGATATTATCATATTGAAAGCAGTTTCAGTCACCTGCTGTCCCTGACTCTTTCCCACTATAATTTTAGGCTATCTCAGATTGGTCCCAGGTTGGAATATATATATATATTGACAGCTTTAGAGTCATCTGAGCAGGTAGGGTAGTGCTGTCACCTTTTACCTTAGCTGCTTGGATATAGTTAGGTGGTTAATCCAAGTAGGAGAGATTCCTAGATCAACAGTAGGAGTCTGGGTGAAGTGATAAGGATAACATTTTTGATGGTATAAAAGCATTCAAGGACTTCTCTAGTAGTCCTTGTTGTTAAGAATCTCTAGCGGTTCTCTAATTTTTAAGAATCCACCTGTCAATGCATGGGACATGGGTTCAATCCCTGATCTGGGAGGATTCCATATGCCACAGAGCTTAGCCATCTCAATGAGAAGGCCCTAAGCATGGCAAGTAGAAAGTAGCTCCTGCTGACCATAACTAGAGAAAAGCTGGTGTGCAGAAACAAAGACCCAGCATAGCCAAAAATAAATTAAAAAAAAAAAAGCATTTGGGATCCATTTCAAGAAATGATCTCAAATTAAGGAATAACTGAGTATGTGGTTATTAGTATTAATGAATGCAGTCAACCAAATGTAGAAGTTGTGTTTGCTACTTTTCAAACCTAGGGTAACCTACAAGAGAGTGTACATTTTGAAGTTAAAAGGACTGTGTTCAAATTCTGCTTCACCATTTGCTATCTGTACACCCTAAGACAAATTTGTTTAGCTTCTAAGCCTCTATTTCCACCTCTGCAAAATGGTAATGAGCAATATTCACTTTTCACAGTGGTATGATGATTCAGTGAGACAAAGTATGTAAAAGCTTTTAGCTCCTTGCTCTCAAATACTAACTCTGTCCCTAACTTTTCCTGTACTTTTCTTTGGAAAATTATGCCTGTATTTCATTTTAGTCCATTCTGCCCCCACCCCTACTCTATTCTTGGCTTTTCTCGCTGTTTTTATTCTTATTTTTTCTGGCTGATCTTGTCTCTTTGGTTTCCCCCTTTCTCCCCTCTGTGGATGTTTGTTTTGATGGTGTTTATTTTTCCATCATGAACTTTCCTTGAGTTCCTTTTTCATTTGCCTTTTTGCAGGCGTCTTTTGTTTTACCTGGGGCTGTAGTCTGGTGCATACTGATGTCAACATTGACTGCTGATTTTGGACTTCACTGAGGAAAAGAGGGTGGAAGCTGTGTTGAGATGGCTCTCACAGGGCCTAGAGAAAGGATAGTGGGAGACTGAAGTGCTTAGTTGCTTGGGTATACATATTTTGCAGACGTTCATCTCAGTTCCTGGCCAGAAGTCTGACCCTCTCCCCACAGGTCCTCAGGGGTTTTGAGTCAGCCCTGACTTCACTCTGCAGTGAAGTTGGGCTTTCCCCTCCCCAACTCCCTGCTGTCTTACTTTTTCTTAAACATGTTTTACCTATTACGCTCTTCTCTAACATTTCATTTATGTGGAACACCCACTTGGGAGGGGAGTTGTTTTTAAAGAGGGGAGGTCATTACTGATAATGGCAATAAGAATAATAGTTGCATATCAAGCACAGATGCTCACACATGGCCAAAAAGAAGACAGCAGGAACTCATGACCTTGTTTGTTGGGCACAGATTCCTAAGAGTCCAGAGAGTCCAAGAGATAGGAACAAACTAAGGGAGTGGTGGATGAGACAGGAAGGAGAAGCTAGGGAATATGTCTTGCATTTTAATTTCTAAGAACATTTATTCTTGGAATAAATGAATGGGCACAAGCAGGGTGCTAGGCTCTGGTTCTCAGGTGATGAACAATATACAGAAAAGTTCTGTTTTTCATAACCTTTGATGTTTCCACTTATGTTTTAAGGAGTTACAAATGTTACTTCCTGCATCTAACATTTTAAATTTGGATCTAGTTTCCTATCTGGGAAGGGAAATTGGGACTCAAGGAGCAACAATAGATATTTTGGTGCTTATGGGCAGTGATTGGTGGCACATCACAATAACCTATTATATGTCCTTAGATATTTTTGTTACAGATATTTTAAGCAAATGTAGAGACAATAACAGGATGTTCATCACTCATCACTCAGCTTCAATAGTTAACAGCATTTTATCAATCTTGTTACATCTCCCATACTTCTATTTTTCTGAAATGTTTTCATGCAAATTGCAGACATCATGTTATTTTACCTTTATTTCAGTCTTCATCTCCAGTAGGAAATGGCCTTTTAAAAAATATAACCACCCTACCATTAGGATATGTAACAAGATCAATAATAATTATATAATTTTATCTAATATTTATTTTACATGCAAATTTCTCCAATTATCTGAAAGATACTTTTTCATATATTTGGTTTGTGAGGATGGAGGTCAAAGCAAAGCCTGCAAAAAGTTTCTTTTGGTCATTCTGCCTTTTAAAGCTCTTATTCTATAATAATAGCCCCCTGCCTCCTTTTCTGCTATACCATTGATTTTTGTAGATATTTGTATGGTGGATGCTATGGTATGCTACCCAGATCCCTTCTCTGTGACCAGAGTACTCTATCCTGTCACCACCAGGAGTGTGGGCTGCTGAAGGTCCACAGGTCCACAGCATGTGTCTAAGACTGGCTGTTTAGAGGGTAAAAATCTTGGCCCTCTTGCTTCACGACACCTCTGAAAGATCGTCTCAATTCCAGAGCTCCTTGTAAGATTGGCTGGGACCCCAGTTGTGACTACATCACACATCAATTTCTTCCTCTGCCCATTCTTATTTCCTCACTCCCTTTCAGGTGTGTTCCTGAGGCTACTCCCCAGGAAAATTCCTGAAATCAAATTGCCACATCAGAGTCTATTTCCTAGGAAACCTGACCTAGATAATTGATAACAGGATGTTTCTATTAAGCAGAATCTAAAATGGGATTTCAGAGCTGGATGAACTGCCTCTCAGCTTGTGATACAAATACAGTGACTGGTGGTAAGTCAAATAGTGATAACACTGGTGTGGTGTAGAGGTGCAGTTTTTGAAATTTTTACTCATGGTTACCTGGAATGGGATGATATGGAAAATAAAACACTGGCGAGGACAGCAGTGCAAGCATTCAGTGGGTTTGGGAAATGTGGGAAGCATACAGATTGAGAGCTTAGATGGCTGTTGTTGAGGACTATTGATGCCTTGGGGAAAAGACAATGGAAGTCTGAGTGTGATTAATCACCAAAGGGCTTCCTTGACAGCCTAGAAAGGGATTTTTATCTCTTGCAGCTAAAAGGCAGAGGAAGCTGATGATCAGGTCCTGAACAACATAGCTCTAGAGAAGACTGAATTTTCAGTCCTATCAGTGTGCTGACCAAAGGCCAGAGCCTGATTGGGAAGTAGTAGGACCCTGAGACTGTAGCCCAGGACAATTGGATCAATGCACTAGGCAATGCTGAATTATTAGATTCTTCTGAACCGTTTTGACCTTATAAAAATGGTCAAGTCCTCTTTTGTAAGAGCTGACACTGTTCCCTTACTTGGAGAAGATTCAGAGGTCTCTGCCTTATAACACAACACATAGGTGGAGAGACCTGGGTCAATAGGCATTCTTCAGAACATCACACTGGGATACTATATCGGTGACATTGTAACTGGATTGAATGAAAAATAAGTGGCAAGTTCTTAGAGACCTTGTTAAGACAACTATGTTTCAGAAGGTTGGAGATAATGCCTACAGATATTCAAATTGTCTATCACCTCAATGAAATTTTAAGGATCCTAATAGTATGGGGGCATGTCAGAACATTCCTTTCAAAGTAAAACACAAATTATATTATCTCTGACTCCTCATTACTGAGATGAAAGCAAACGCTTGGTAGATTACTTTAGGTTCTCAGAGGCAGAATATTCTATACTCAGGAATACTGCTTTGATCCATTTGCTGAGTGACATGGAAGGTTTCCAGATTTGATTGGAACTCAGAAAAGGAAGGAGATCTGTAGCAGGTCCAGACCATGATAAAAGTGGCTCAGCTGCTTGGGCCATATGTTGTGTAGATAGATGTATCTTTAGTGGCAAAAGATGCCATGGGGAGTGCATGGCAAGCTTGATAGAAATTGCTACATGAATCCCAGGATTCCAGCTGAATGCCACATCTTTTGCAGCAAAGAACTACACATCATTCATAGAACAGCTCCTCTGGGAGCTACTGGGCCCAGTTGTGCTGGGGCACCTAAAGACCTTGTGGCCAGGACTAGATTTTGTCAGAGGCACCATGTCAGAAGGTCAGGTGGGCCCAGCAGCAACCTATTGTAATTGTGAAGCAGTGCATCTAGGACTGGGCACAAACAGGTAAAAGAACATAAGACGCTGCATAAGCAAGTGGCCAGATTTCCATGCCCTCCTCTGCTGTACACTGGCCCCTCTTTCTCACATAGCATGTATGAACAAGGTTCTTGCAAGGGTACAAAGGCATGACCTTCTTACTTCTGTCTCTGAAGGGCCCGAGCTCCCTGAAGGATTGGCCAAGTTCTCCATTGCAACTGCATTGTGGTTTAGCTTCTTCCTTTCCCCAGTTCTGTTTGCCTTTTTTCTTTGTAAGGGTTTCCCTTGAGATTACTCTCTAATAATCTTTTGCACATGACTCTGTCTCAGCATCTGTTTCTCAAAGAACACTGTCTAAGACACTGTTACTCATCCTGTAGAATATCTTATATCCTGGATTTGGCTGACTGTTTCTTTGCAGTGTGGTTCTATAGTTTCCTGTTGTACTAGCCCCTATAAAATGATAGAGCCAAAGACTTTATTAAATTCAGGCGGTACAGTGTGATTCCTAATTATATCATGTTCCAGGGCATATAGGATGTCTTGCTTTTAGTGATGATAACATTGCTTGGTTGGCTAAGGTAGTGCCAGCCAGTCCCTTCAATATGTTTTTTATTTTTATTTTTTTTCAAAACCATTTATTTTCTTTTTTCTCCTTTCCCTTCCCCTTAATTCCTTCCATCTTTCATTTGCCTTTCTTTCTCTCATCTTTTCACCTTCTCTTATGTATATGTCTCGAATCTTCCAGTGGTAACCATGAAGGTTTATGTGGGAGAACCTAGGGCTCTAGAGATTGCTGGCAACAGATTTGATCTCTTGAGAAAGAAGAAGAGTAACTGACCAGACAGAAAGAAAGTGGGTAGTTTTCCTATTCAAGTCCTTGAATACTCTTACTTTTATTCTGTGAAAATGAGTTTTTGTTTGGCCTGCAATGAATTAGAATGGTGATTTTAAACTGCATATAGACAACCATTTCATCAAAAAAGTAGTCCTTTCCTTTCTTGACCTTTAACATCTCAAGGAATAGCTATAGACTTGGTCTCACTCTCACTTTTTATTGAAAAAGTTTTTTTCAATTTTTAGTAAGCTTTTTATTTTGAGACAATTGTAATTCACATACAATTATAAGAAATAATACTGAGAGAGCCCTTATACCCTGTACTCAGTGTCCTTTAGTGGTTTATTGTTGTTGTTTAGTCGTTCAGTTGTGTCTAACTCTTTGCCACCCCATGAACTATCGGCCGCCAGGCTTCTCTGTCTATGGGATTTCCCAGCCAAGTATACTACAGTGGGTTGCCCTTTCATTCTCCAGGGGATCTTCCTGACCCAGGGATCCAACCCACGCCTCTTGAGTCTCCTGTATTGGCAGGCAGATTCCTTACCACTGAGCCATCTGGGAAGCCCACTTGAATGTAGTAACCACCAGTCAACTCAGTGGGCTGCAGTTTACTTCATTTACACACAGGGCTGGCCAAAAATCTTGTGTTGAAAAGCATTAAGAAAGTGTTCATCTGAAAAGAAAGAAAAAATAATCTGAAAATGACAGCTGATCTTTCTCACACAACGTGTTACAGTTAATATCTTAAAGTTGTTTTGGTTGCCAGTAACAGAAAATAACAGGAACTAGCTTAGCCAAAAAGAAAAAGAAAGAAGCAGGGATAGATTATGAAATCCGAGAAGAAGTTATTTATTTGTCATTAAAGTTCCAAGAACGGAGATAACTGGAAGTTAGAAAGCTATCAGAGCCCAGGCCACCATTCCCTCTGTTTTCATATTCTTAGGAGAGAGATCATGATTGGTTATCTTGGTCAGGGATCTATTCCGAGTTAAATCAGCTATTGTCAAGGGGTCAAGGCCATTGAGTACAACTGTGGGGGAGGGGCAGTCCTCACTGAAGGGGATCTGAGTCATGTCCTAGGTAGATACTGCAAAAGTCAGTCAGTTCAGTTCAGTCACTAAGTCATGTCTGACTCTTTGCAACCCCATGGTCTGCAGCATGCCATGTTTCCCTGTCCATCACCAACTCCTAGAGCTTGCTCAAACTCTTGTCCATTGAGTTGGTGATGCCATCCAGCCATTTCATCCTCTGTTGTCCCCTTCTCCTCCTGCCCTCAATCTTTCCCAGCATCAGGGTCTTTTCAAATGAGTCAGTTCTTCACATCAGGTGGCCAAAGTATTGGAGCTTTAGCTTCAGCATCAGTCCTTCCAGTGAATATGCTGGACTGATTTCCTTTAGGATGGACTGATTTGATCTCCTTACAGTCCAAGGGACTCTCCAGAGTCTTCTCCAACATCACAGTTCAAAGGATCAATTCTTTGGCACTCAGCTTTCTTTATAGTCCAACTTTCACATCCATACATGACTACTGGAAAAACCATAGCTTTGACTAGATGGACTTTTAGAAGATGGCAGAGTAGAAGGACGTGCACTCATCTTCTCCTGAGAGAACTCCAAAATTACAACTTGATGTTGAACAACCATTGACATGAGAACGTTGGATCCCACCAAAAAAAGATACCCCATGCCCAAGGGCAAAGGAGAAGCCCCAGCAAGATGGTAGGAGGGGTGAAATCACATTCAGACTCAAACTCCATATCTGCCAGAGATGCTCGGAGGGCTCAAACAAAACCTTGTGTGCACCAGGACACCCCAGAGACTGAGCCAGATCTGCCTTTGAGTGTTTGAGTGTCTCCTGCAGAGGTATGGGTCAGCAGTGGCCTGCCACAAGGGCAGGGGCTCTGGGAGCAGTAGGTATGGTATAAGGGATAAGGTATAAGGTATAAGGGATAAGCAGAGGGATATGGTATAAGCCCTCTTGGAGAAGGTCACCATTAACCCCACCATAGAGCCTCCAAAAACTTATACAGGACTGAGGAAACAGGCTCTTGGAGGGCACAAACAAAACCTTGTGTGCACCAGGACCCAGGAGAAAGGAGCAGTGACCCCACAAGAGGCTGAGTCAGACTTGCCTGTGAGTGTCCAGGAGTCTCCGGTAGAGGTGTGGGTCTGCAGGGGCCTGCTGCAGGGTCAGGGGCACTGAGTGGACAGTGCATGCACAGGACCTTCTGAAGGAGGTCACCATTATCTTCATTACCTCCACCATAGTTTGGCCTCAGGTCAAATAACAGGGAGAGAACACAGCCCTGCCCATCAACAGAAAATTGGATTAAAGATTTACTGAGCATGGCCCCGCCCATCAGCTTCAGTGGAAGCTAAAGCCCCCTCAGTCATTCTCTCATCAGGAAGTTTCCACAAGCCTCTTATCCATCAGAGGGCAAACAGAAAGAAAACCACAGTCACAGGAAACTAATCAAACTGATCACATGGACCACAGCCTTGTCTAACTCAATGAAACTATGAGCCATGCTGATGGACAGGTCATGGTGGGGAGTTCTGACAAGACGTGGTCCACTGGAGAAGGAAATGGCAAATCACTTCAGTATTTTTGCCTTGAGAACCCCATGAATAGTATGAAAAGGCAAAAAAAGTCAGTCAACATCTAATAAATATGAGGAATAGATGAAGACGTGTGCTTACACACATACTTGCAAATATAAAAATACATACATCTATACATACATAGCTGTATGTAAAATTCATTAAATAGTGAACACTAACATTAAAATGAATCTGCATATCAATCATTAAAATAATAGATGAAAGCTTCATGAAAGCAGATACCTTGCTGTCATGTTTACTTCTTTATACACAGAACCTAGAAGTTCACTAGGTATATACCTAGTATGTATTTGGTCCATATCTGTTGGACTTATGAATTTTCATAAATGTAAAAGGAAAATGATAATAAGTATTATTAAAAATGGAACAATGAGCCCTGTGAACTTCTTGATAAAATGCAATTTAAAGTACATAGCATTACTTAAAAAATGTTCTTGCCAAAAATTTGAATCTGAGTCTAATCAAGGATTTAGAACTAACATCCAATATATAGGAAATAAAGAAAGAGAGGGACAAGTTAAAAATACTACCTCATGGAATCAAATAGATAAATCTGGAATTTTGGATATTCTATAGGACAATTAACCTGCTTTCTTCAACAAGTCAATGGCATGAGGTGGGGGAATGGGAAAATTAAGAGACAGGACAACTAAATGCAATTTGTGGACCTTGTTTGGATCCTGATTCACCAACTATATAAAAAGAGATTTCTGAAATAATGATTGAAATATGATCATAGACTAGATATTAGATGATGCCAAAGAATTATTAATTTTGTTAAATATGATAATGGCTTAGTGGTTACATAAGAAGGTGTCCATATTTCCTAGGAAAGCATATTGAAGCACGTGGGGGTAAAATGATATGCTTTCTTAGATTTTATCTGAAATGCTTTCACAAAGAAAAAAGAACAGATGATATAATCACAAAATGTTGGTAATTCTTGAATGTGAGTGATTTGGATATGGGAGTTCATTGGTCTCTCTATTTTTGTGTGTGTTAAAACTTTTTCATTAAAAAGGGAATGGAGTATAGACCATATTTTCAGCTTTTCCTAAAAATACTGAATCTTAAGTATGCTCAAGATTTCTTATTAAAACGTTCAGATTTACATGGAGAAACTGTTCTTGTGAGACACGATGAAATGGTGGCAAGTGTATTGCCTTAGAAATCAGATAAATGTGGTTTGAATCCTAGCTGTTCCCCATGGTGCTGAGGAGGGAGGCAACATGGCTGGAGCAAAAACAGCAAGAGCAGAGGTAGGGTTGGTTTCTAACATCTCTGTGTGTGTGTGTGTGTGTGTGTGTGTGTGTGTGTGTGTGTGTGTGTGTGAGGTGGGTGATGGGGGTTGTACTTCAGGCCAGCTGTGTCAAGTTTGGAGCAAGCACATATTTTTTCTGTTTCTTTTGGTCTTTCCCCCCCAACATTATTTTATAAGTCATAATGACTGCCTTGTCAATAAATTATCTAAAAGAAAAAAAATTGTTGAAAAGTTGTCACTTTTAGAGATTATGCCTGGAGGTACTACTACCTTTGCAAGAGTGACTATGGTGTGAATTGGGGCTGGTGAGGTGAGTGGAGATCAGATCATGCAGGATATTGAGGCTATCCTAAGGAATTTTGTCCTGATCCCAGGAGCAATGGGGAGACATCTAAGGATTTTAAACAAAATATGCATGTGACATGATTGGTTTTGTGTTCTGAAATGAATATTTGGGCTACAGTGTGGAGCACATACTGGAAGGAACCAGAGTGGAGGTACTTAGCTCTGTTTGGAAGCCAGTGCTGTGGTCCATGAGAGAGATGGTGGGTTAAGGGTAGTAGTGGTGGTGGAGATGGAAGGGAGTAGATGATCTGAGATACACTGAAGAGATAAAATGGACAGGACTTTGTGATGAACTGAGTACAGTAGGATGAGAAAACAGTGTCAAACATGATAGGTTTCTGACTGGTAGAACTGGTTGGATGGTGGATTAATTCACTCAGAGATCCCTGGAAGAGGACCAAATTTTGAGGAGTGAAAGAAATAATCATTTTGGTTTGGGGCACAATGAGTTTGAGTTTAAGGTGCCTTTGAGACATACAAGAAGTGATGTCAAGAGTGCAGTTTAATATTAAAGTCTGAGCTCAGATGAGAAAACAGTGCAAGTCTATTTGATATAAAAAGGTAGTTCACTTTTTCATATAAAAGTGTTATTGCTATAGCGTATGCAAACGTTTCACAGCTATAGTAGCTATGAGAAGCAACGACTCACGTAAACCAAAATAAAGTTTTGTTTTATTTGTTTCACAAATGAGCAGGTTCATTTTTACAGGAAAGCAGTTAATTTTTCCCTGCTTTTAATTTTTTATTGCAAATGTGGAGGAATTCTGGCAGTAGCTATGACTGTTTTGAGCCAAACAGGCCTTATTTTTCTCCTATTATTATAGTTTCTCTTTTTCATGATGCATATTTGCCAGTTACTAGTTAGGTCAACTTCCTATTGAATGAAGTTGCCCTAGAATTGCAATCTTGCAATTTCTAAGCAGTAACACCTCTGTCTCCCCCATTAGAGAAAGTCACTAGAGAACTATTAACATTTTCTGAAGAGTCAGATCCCAAGTATATTTTAGGCTTAGAACAGAATGAGATAAGCTGGCAGGGAGGGAGTGGTGGTGGTAGAGGAGATGTTATTTTTAATCCTATTTTAAAGAAAGTCTCTGTAAATGTTGTCTCTGTAAATAATTTGGTTTCTTAAAGGGCTGTAACTCCTTCAGAGCCTTTGGTTAACTCAGATATATTCTGTGGTCAGCTGTCCAATCTGGGGTTAGTTTTGCTTAACCTCCCAGAAAACTCCTTGAGTAATACTAGATTTTAAACTGCAAAAAGAAGAGAAATTAGTGTACTAACTGGTCCTTTGATAACCCTTGACAATTCATCACTTTTCCCTTGCTGCACCTATTTATTCACGTCTACGTTTTCCTAATTGTTTCTTAGTTTTGCAGACCAGTCTATGATTGTCAGTCAATAAAAATGATCAAAACAATATTGCTGATTTAGCTAATTTCTTTTTCTTGATCGATTTTTCGTGTATGATTTCACTAGAATTTACCTGCTATTTCTGTCAGTGAGTTAGAGAAGGGCAATTGTTACTAGTTTTTTTTTTTTTTTGATAGGTTAAACAGTGAGCCAGAGAGTTAGTATCAGAACCAGGACCTGACCACAGGTGTTTTGAGTTCTATCCTCACAAGGGTAAAAGTAAAAATAGGAAGTTAAAGGATAAAGGAGGGGGACTTCCCCTGGTTGTCCAATGGTTAGGACGCCACACTTCCAATGCAGGGGGTAGGGGTTCCATCCCTGGTCAGGGAATAGGATCTTGCATGCTGTATGGTTTGGCCAAAAATAAAATAAAATAAATAAATAAAACAGCTAAGTTCTTAAAAAAAAGATAAAGAAGAGAATAGGAGCAACATAAAAAGTAAAATGAGTTTATTTATTCATTCAAGAATGTTTAAAAAATCATCTTCAGTGTTCCCATGTACGTGCCAGGAGCTAAAATTCCAGTGGGAGAGACAGACCTATAAGTATTATAGGACAATGGGAAAAATTAAAGGGCCATGGAAGAAGTACTGAAAAACAATAAGTGGTAACACAAAATAATTTTATTGGTGGGCTCAGTTTTTCAATCCCAAATATGTAATACTTTCTCATTTGTTTGTCTTGAAGTGGATACCGTGTGTGATCTTGCAGTACTGGTTTTCATGCAGGTACTTGTTGTCTTCATACTATTTTGCCCACATTTTGGCATAGGATTCCTTGATTTTCTCAAACATGCATCCTTTCTTAGGCACATTTTGCCTACTGAAGTTGTTGTAAACTCCCATTTTCAATTTTATGCTTCTAGAATTATGGGTTTGGGGAAGGCAGGATGGCAGAGATCTCTGATAGTGTCTCCTGGACTCTTCTTATACCACTGTGGCAAATCTTGATAGCACATCATTTGTTGAACTTCCAAATACTACCCATTTCTCCATGACCATCTAGCTAACCTAGGGATTACTGATGGGCTAGATTCTATGCCCTGTACTTACCTGGTTTTAAAAATAATTATTTCATAAGATTTTTGTTACAGCATTAAAGAGTAAAATTGGCTGGGCCTGAGTGCAGAAAAGGTATGGTAACTGATGTGACTTATTTAATAAAGTATAATTAACCCTTTTCACCTAATGTATCATGTTACTTTGTGTGTGCTTTGTGTGTGTAACTTATCAAGAAATAAATCACTATTACTTCTTTACATTTCAGATGTGATAGCTGACCTATTCTTGTGGTCAATTTTGAAGAAGGAGGTTTGCCTACATATGCATTTATTCAAAAAGCATTTATTGAGCTCAGTTGGTAAAGAATCCACCTGCAATGCAGGTGACCCCCGTTCGACTCCTGGATAGGGAAGATCTCCTGGAGAAGGGAAAGGCTACCCACTCCAGTATTCTGGCCTGGAATTCTATTGGCCTGTAGAATTTTGTGGACTGTATAGTCTATGGAGTTGCAAAGAGTCAGACACAACTATGCGACTTTCACTTTCCCTTTAAAACATTGTAGATACAGAGATGCCCTGCACCCAGTTTGGTGGCAAGTTTCAAATAAATTGATAAGATAATATATCTATGTGAAAACTGATTTTTAAATGATGACATAAAAACAAATATTTTAGTATTATTACAAAAAACCAAAAGCAGCCCATTTTTCCTATTGAGTGTTGGGCATAAAGGTGAAATCTATTCAATTTTGTGACTTTGTAAACCCTGGGCTTATGGAACAGTTGTAAATCTGGCTAGGACTTGGTTTATCCTCTTAGCTCTCAGAAGCTGTGGGGACTATGGTTGTGACAAGACCATTCATCTTGTCCTCTGTAAACCCACAGAGTTATAATCTTCACTCCAATTTCGGTAGAAGAGGAAGCTGAGGCTAGTTTTGCCTTTCAAGTGATGCAGACATTGAATGGCTTGAATTTTCATCCTCACTGATTTCTTTTGCAAAATGTTCTTGCATGTCAGGTGTGGGCAGAGAAACCCTGGTAGGACTCCCTCCCCTTGCAAAGCAAAGTGGAGTGTTACTGTCACAACAAGTGCACCTTTTCTTTCCCTCTAGTTTTCATAAAGGCCCAGGTGCATAAACAAATGTCCTAGGGTTATTTGTGTCTTGCTCACAGTTGTAATAATTTTATGTTTTCTGTGTTTAAGGTCTTCTTTTGTCTCCTCTAAACTCTGTTATCTGGCCTACCAAGGACAGATGCTTATTCTTAAAATATAGATAAAGAAAAATAAGGTTCCATATATGGAAAACAGAGAGTTCAACCTGTTTGGCCTTTGTTTCACAAGGTAAAAGTTGTATATCTTGGTTACAGTCCGTACCTTGCTCTGAAATCTTTGGTGCAAGTTAGTAATGACCTTAGCTGTATTTGGCTTTGAAAACAATAGACAGTAATTAATACACACTTTTACAGAGCAGTTCCAGCTGGAGCTGAATGGAGCCACCTGACTTTTAAACAGTGTTTATTGCAAAGGTCATCTTACATCATTGCTCTATTTTCCAAGGTTAATTGCCAATTTGCTTTTAAATATTATGCAAAAGCATTGGCTTAGTTGTAGAAAACTTAGTCTTGGAGAATTTGATTCCTTTAGGGATGAATAATTAATGTCCTGTGAAGTCACAGGCCTGAAAGATAATTCTAAAGTTCACCATTACTCTCCTTCTTTCTTCTAAGTGTATCCTATTTTAAAAAATTCCTGGAAACAACTCTGTCAAAAAAAAAAACAAAACTTAAAAAGCAAACATGCTGAGAAAGTACAGAAAATATGATAGACGAAAGATTGTTAATTTTGTTCTATAAAGAGCTTTATATAAATTTATGAGAAAATTATTAAGAATACATTAGGCACTTGGAGAAAAGATATGGACAAATATTCTATAAAAGAGAGTTCAATTAATAAAAGTGAAAAATTTGTCAGTCTCACAAGTGTTATAGGTGTATGATAAAGGATGCGTTTTTCTTTTCCTGATTAGCATGGCCTTCAGAAGAGTATAATACTAGTGAGAACATAGTAAGATAGGTACTCTCTTTCATTACTTTGGAATGCATGAAATGATAAGATTCTTTTGCTAAGTAAGTTGGAAAATTGTATGAAGTTTCTTAAAAATACTCATATTCTTCATTTTCAGTAATTCTACTTCCAGGAATCTATTCTAAGTATATACTGTTGCATAAAACATATAATGCACTGAAGCAAAAATTAGAATCACAATGAACATGTTTACAAATAGGAAATGAGTCAATAAACAATGTATATTTAATATTATGTCATCATTGAATAATATTGTAATGTTAAAATATTTTTCCTAAAATGACAAATATTACATATTTCACTTACATGAGGTACCTAGAGTAGTAAAATTCATAGAGACAGAAAGCAGAATGGTGGTTGCTGGGGGATAGTGGGTAGATATTCCGAAGAGGGTAGAGTTTCAGTTTGGGAAGGTGAAAAAGTTCCAAAGACAGATAGTGATAATAATTGCACAACAATGTGAATGTACTTATTGTCACTAAATTGTAACCTAAAAATGGTTAAAATGGTAAATTATATGTTATAGTATACCACAATTAAAAAATTTTTAGATCTTTATAGTAGTATGGGAATCCTTGTTACATGATTTTATTTTGGGGAAAGTATACAGGTTCTGCAAAAGACACTATCAAGAGAAAAAGTCAAGCTACAGACTGGGAGAATGTACTTGCAAAATACATGTGATAAAGAACTATTATCCAAAACATATAAAGAGCTCTTAAAACTCAACAGTAAGAAAACAAAGCACTCATTTAAAAAGTGGATCAGAGATCTCACCACAGAAGAGATACAGATGGCAAATAAGCATATGAAAAAAATGCTTGATATTATCCTGTGTTGTTAGACAATCGCAAATTAAAGCAGCAGTGAGATACAACTACTTACCTGTTACCATGGCCAAAATCCAAAACACTGACAACACCAAATGCTGGTGAGCATGTGGACCAAGAATTCTCATTCTTTGCTGGTAAAGATGCAAAACAGTAAAGACACTTTGGAAGACAGTTGGTAGTTTATTACAAAGCTAAACATATTCTTGCCAGGTAATCCAGGAGTTGAACTCTTCCATATCTTCCCAAATCATAAGTGGTGAAACTTATGTTCACATTAAAAACTTGCACACAGATGTTTATAATAACTTTACTCATGGTTGCCCAAACTTAGTCCAATTTTATTCTTTTGCATATAGGTATCCAGTTTTCCCAGAACTATTTACTAAAGAGACTATCTTACACCCATTGAGTACTCTTGGCTCCATTTCAAAGTATTACCTGACTGTGCATTGTTGAGGAGGAAATTTTCCTCTACCTTTAAGGTTTTCCTGGCTGGTCTAAGAATTAAGTTGCTATGAGACAGATTAGCAGAAGAAAAATCAAACAAGTTTGGTAACATGAACACATAGGAAAGACCCAGGAAGACTGAGTAATTTGTCAAAATGGCCAAAATCCTTACCTTAAACCCGGTCTTTAGCTAAAGACTAAATGGGGAAGATGGGGATAGTGGTTTGGGACGACAAAGGTGGTAGTAGTCCCAAAGGATGGCAGGCAATTCACACGGAGATGGAAAAGCAAGTGTTTGGTAAACAAATGTTTGCTTGGCCAGGTAAAGACAATGGGCACAGAGAGAAACTTTAACAAATTTTGCTAGGTTCTTTCCTACCTACTACACCTAGCTCATATCATAGTCATCTATGGTGATATCTCCCTTCCTGGAACATGTCTTCTATCTAAATTCTTTCAGGCAGTTAAAGGGAAAGTCAAAGCTTCTTCCTGAGTCTTTTGTGCCTTGATTGTTTTCAACTTGAAATAATCCACATGCTAACGAGATACATTTTGAGGTGGCAAATTTTCCTCCCCTACAATATTCATGAGTTTATTTCTGGACTTGATTCTGTTCTATTGGTCTGTGTGTCTGTTTTTATGACAATACTGTACTGTTTCGATTACTGTATCTTTGTAGTATATGTTGAAACCAGGAAGTGTGATGCTTCTAGCATTGTTATTTCTTGAGGTTGCCTTGGCTCTCTGGGGACTTTTTTGATTCCATGAAAATTTTGCCATTCTTTTTAAAACTTAGTTTAATTTTTTTCTATTCTGCATGTTTCCTCCTCATATTTTTGATTTCCAAAATATATGCAGAAGCTCTTTGGTTTGATGCAGTCCTGGAAAGCCCCCATACTTTTATGAATTTTATATCCAGGAATTTCACCAGTTACTTAGAGTGAAAAAAACAAGAAAAGCCTTCATGTTTCTGCTAGGGGCAGGAGAAAAGCAATTGAAATACACCTAGATCAATCTCCTTAACAAAGGCTTACTTAGCAACAGAAAAGATTATCAGAGCTTTATCTGAAGTGGGGAAAGGAAAATTACCCAGCTTTAGTTTCCTCTAGCCTTTCTGTCTCACCTAATAGGGAAAAATAAGGTCACAACTCAAAGACTGACACTAAATCGTAGGGTTATACAATGATTCCCCTCCATTTTAGCTGGAGACTTCAACAATCTCCTTTCAGTAACTGATAGATCAAGAAGGCAGAAAAATCAGTAAGAATATCATTGAACTGAAGAGTGCCGCCAATCATCCTGATCTAATATTGACATTTATAGAGTACTCCATCCAACAACAGCAGAATACACATTCTTCTCAAGTTCACATGAAGCAGTCATCAAAACAGACCACATTCTGGACCAGAAAACACACCTGAACAAACTAAAAATAATAGAAATCATACAAAGTATGTTAGTATGTTCCTTAGACCACAAAGGAATTAAATCAGAAATAAAAACAGAAAGATATCTAAAAAATTCTAAAATATTTGGAGATTAAACAGCACACTACTAAATAACATGTGTCAAGGAAGAAGTCTTAAGGAATCAGAATTTCTGTTGGTTTCTCTTTCATATTTAAGTTTATAATCCATCTCAAATTGACTTTCTGTACAATGTGAGACCAGCTTCTCTGGGATCTCAGGGGTAAAGAATCTATTGGCTATACAGAAGACACAGAAGACATGAGTTTGATCCTTGGATCAAGAAGATCCCCTGGATGAAAGCATGGCAACCTTGCACTCTAGTATTCTTGCCTGGGAAGTCCCATGGACAGAGGAGCCTGACAGAATACAGTCCATAGGGTCGCACAGAGTCAGACATGACTGAAGCTACCTAGCATGCATGTACTTGGTGGTGGGTGGTTTAATCACTAAGTCATATCCAACTCTTGCAACGCTATGGACTGCAGCCTGCCAGGCTCCTCTGTCCATGGGATTTTCCAGGCAAGAATACTGGAGTGGGTTGTTATTTCCTTCTCCAGTATTGAGTACTTACTATGTACTTTATGTTAGATTATGGCAATGGTGAGTAAGATAGACAGAGTCTCTGACATGATGGAGTTTATAATCTCAAAATGGAAAAAGATATTTAAACAGTTAATTGCAACACAGTGCTAATTGTTTTTTAAAACTAGATAGGCTGGGTCTAAAGTTACTAGTTAAAATGTATTGTGTGAATCTAGTTAAATTATGAAAAATTAAGAGTAATAAGTGATGGGGGGAACCAGGCCTGACAGATATTTCAAACATATTATAAAACTATGCTAATTAATACCATTGACACTCACAGATGAATTTATCAGTGGAGCAAAACCAAGGACTCAGAAATCAACCCTAATACATAGGTATTATATAAAAAAGAAGCTTTAAAATAAATAGGATGAAAGATAGTTTACTTGATGAATGAAGGGCTGAATGGCTTTAAGGTAATTGGTTAGATATTTAAGAAAGAAATCTGGACATAAATTTACTCTTTTTACCAAAATAAATTCGAAATGGATCTACTATTTAAAAATACAAATTAAAATCATAAAAGTATGAGACAAAAGCATTTTTTAAATGAGTTGGAAAGGAGAAGGTCTTTTAAAGCAATATTCCAGATTAAAAACTCACAGTGTAAAAACGGTTAGATCTGGTTATATGTTAGTTTAAAACAGCTTTGCTGTAAAAGATACCATACATAAAGTCAAAAGAAAAATTGATCAGTTGAGGAAAATATATTTTTAAAAGACTAACAATGGCTAATTTTCTTTGAAAATTATATAGAAAGCCTTAAAAACAGAAAATATCATCAAACCAATTGGCCTTGTTCATACATATGTAAATTAGAGGAAAAGAAATAAAATTGACTTTTAAAGATGTGGAGCAATAAATGAAATATTGTTTCATTGAGACAATGAAACAATTATTGACTGAATAAATGAATCATAATAATACCTAATTTGAAGATAAAAATATCAACCAGTAAGGGTAGAATGAGGTCTAATTGGGGATTCCCAAGTGGCCCAATAGTAAAGAATCCAACTGCCAAGGCAGGAGACATTCTTATACATCTCTTGATGCAGGTTTGATCTGTGGGTTGGGAAGATCTCTTGGAGGAGGAAATGACAACCCTCTCCAGTATTCTTGCCTGGAAAATTCCAAGGACAGAGGAGCTTGGAGGGCTGAAGTCCATGTGGTAGCGTAGAGTTGGACATGACTGAGCACATATGCTTAAGAAGGTCTAATAGCCATCTAATTGGAGTTCCAGAAGGGAAGAGCAGAGAGAATGGGAGAGACTCGTTATTCAAAGAGATTCTAATGATTTTTCAGAATTGTTGAAGACATAAATCTTCAGACTCAGAATACAGAGTGAATCCCAAGCAGGACTTTAAAAAGTAATTCACAATTGAACGTGTCTTGTTGCAATCATAGAACACTAAAGACAAAAAGAAGTTTATAAAGGGCAAGCAGAGAAAAAGAGACGATTTATATACAAAGGGTATGGCACTTACACTTAGAGCAGACTTTTAATTTCTGACATGGAAACCAGGAAACAAAGGAGTCATATATTCAGAGTGTTTAGATAAAATAACTGTCTACTTCAGCTAAGCTATTATTAAATAAATACCATTTCTGACAAATATAAATTGAAAATTTTTACCTTTGATATATACTAACAGTAATTCTAAAGATACATGCTTCAGGGTCAAGGAAAATATTCTCCAAAGGAAGGTATAAGATGCAATAAGGAATTGTGAACTGTTAAAAGAAATTGAATAAAAACAGTAGATGGGAATAACATGTAAGATGGGAGGAGAGTGATCATAATTCAAGTGTTCCAGGTTAAACAAAACAATAGTGTTCAAGAGCCTAGAATATGGAACCAGACTGTTTAGGTTTAAATCCCAGTCTCAGGATTTATTATCTGTGTAATCTTGGGTAAATTACTCAGCCTCTTAGGCTTTAAGTGGCTTGTCATAAGTAAAGTGCTTAGAACAGTGCCTAAGAAATAGCAGATACCCATTAAACACTAATTTTTATGATTATAAAAGTCTTGAGATTGTTTAGAGAAAAGTTGACACAGTGATTATCTTTGGATGTTAGCAAAGTATGTGAGTTATTTTAAGGTAACTTCTGAAAGTATAGAAATAAAAGTTATACTGATCACAGCAAAAGAGGAAAAAAAAACCTCTAAATGGCATCATAAAAAGCAATGGGGAAAAACTCTAAGTGGGATCACAAAAGCAATGGATCACAAAATTAATCCAAAATGGGACCACAAAAAGCCATGGAAGATGAAGCTTGTAAAAATAGAAAGTACAAAATAATGTGGTAGATGTTTTTGTAAGAAAAAAAGAGCTATAGAAAATAAACATATCAGTTCTTTTGTGCAGAAATAATATAGAAAGGATAAAGCAGAATTTAAAGAGATTGACAGGAAAGGGGTGCCAAAAGTAAGGGGAGGGATGGAAATAGAGTAGTAGGCAAGGGGAGGCAGTGGTACTTCTCTGAGTATATCTTTTTAATAGCTCTATTAGAACCACAGTAATGTTTCACATACTCTCAAAAGTGATTTTAAAAAACCAACCAGGATGTCAACAGGAATCCAAAATAAAATACAGTTACAAGTAAACTTATTTTAAAAGTGAATATTTCCATTTTGAAATGGATGGGGAAGAAAAGAGCTAACGTAAGAAACTTTGGAATGCAGTACTTTGGATAATGTAAATAACTGTACATAATACTGTAACTTAGTAAATTTGTTTTTCATGTAGTATGGGTAAGCAATTCTGAAACTACATTGTGTGTGTAATAGAATAGAACAAATAAATATAATATAGATAATAAGAGCAAGGTTTTTCTCACTGTTGGAGGAAGAAGGTATAAATAAGGAAAGAGAGAAGATGAAGGTGAAAATTAACCCCATGATGTTGGATTTGAATCAGAGGTAGCAGTATGAACTCATGATTTATAGATAGCTAGATAGCTAGATGGGTTAATATACATACTTAGTGCAGTAATTTGACACATTCATTTGAGTAATTGATAAATACAACAGAGAAAAAGGAGTAAGTACATGAGCTTTTACAACTGATAAGTTTAGGTCTATTAATCAAATATAGGACCATATATTCAATGATGAGAGAATGTACATTTCTCTCTTGAACACATAGAAGGTTGTGGGAAATTGAATATCAAGTAAGTTTCAAAAACGTCAAAGAATTGATAAAATATATGTTAGTTCAATCATTTTGGAAAATATCAATTAAAGTTGAATATACACCTAAGCTGCAATGCAGGAGACCCGGGTTCAATCCCTGGGTAGGGAAGATCCCCTAGAGAAGGAAATGGCAACCCATTCCAGTAGTCTTGCCTGGAGAATCCCATAGACAGAGGAGCCTGGCAGGCTACAGTCAATGGGGTCGCAAGAGTCCAAGAGCTGGACATGACTTAGCAACTAAACCACCAAACCATACACCGGAACTATGACCCCTCAACTCCTTTCTTCTAATAGAAATGCATACATATGTTCAACAAAAAGTATGCACTGGAATGATCATAGCTGCACTAATCATAATAACCCCAAACTGGAAACTACCCAAATGCCCATCAACAGTAAAGTGGATAAAAATATTAGTTTTTTTCTGAAGATCAACAGTATGATCACAAACTAGATATAAAGTATCCAGGAAAACTCTAGAGAAATAAAAGAGCAATAATGAGGAAAGAGTTGGTCCCACCCAATATTAAAATATAAAGGTTTATAATAGACACATAAGTAAACAGATTAACTAATGATCACAAAATGGAAAGTCCCAAAATATACCCAAGTAAATATGGAAATATATGAAAAAGCTGGAAACTCAAATCAGTCAGGAAGAGATGGATTTTTTTGATAAATGGTATTTGGACAACAGGCTAGCAATTTGGATGAGCAAACTTAGAATCTTTTAGCACACACTAGTAAAAGTTCCCAGTGGTCAAAGATGTCAATCTAAAAACCAAACCCATACAAGTTCCATGTGTGTATGTATTATGATATTATTTATTTATTTATATGGTTTTGTTTTTAAATATTATGAATATATATATATATATATATATGTATATGGAGAGAAAGAGAAGAGAAATTCTTCCCTATATATCACCTAGGCAATTTCAACTAAAAGATGTTACCCACCATTCAGCTTTACAAAGATTGAGTCATTAGCCACTGCAGTCCGTTGCTGACCTTCAACTCACCATGAAGGGAGTTCGGGGCAGAGATTAAGAATGAGGTACTCTGTACTCTGCAAAAACTAGAAAAGCAGGCCTACAGATGGATATTTTTAGGAGAAAATATTATGAACTCAATTTCTTGCATATTTACAAAAGTACTATAATAATTCATTAAGATTTCTATGCCTTGTGACTAACAGTAACTTTCTACCAAGAGGTGTGTTTGATGGCACACACCCCTTCTTAAAATTCACATATATGCTGATCTCCCTGCTTACCTATTTGGAGCAGGTCCCTCAGAGCCATCTAAGAGGCTATCTCCTGAGCTACAGTTCTCAGTGAGCCCCCAGATAAAGCTGAAACTCATTTATAAAAAAAAGAAATTGTGGCACAGTCATACAAAGAAGTACTCTACAGCAAGGACAATTAAACTATAGTTGCATGCAACAGTATGATGATATCTCACAAATATAAGTTTGAATGAAAGAAGGCCAACAAAACAGCTTACAAATTGCATGATTTCATTTATATTAAAGACAAAAGCAGGCAGATCTATTCTGTTACAAGTCAGGATAGTGTTTCCTCTTAGAGAAGGGGTAGTGAGTGGAAGGAAATGTGAGAGTGGCTTCTGGGTTACTGGTAAAGTTCTGTTTTTTGATTTTGGTGTTGGTGACATGGCTGTATTTAGTCTGAAAAATTCATTGAATTGTGCATTTATAATATGTCTTTTGCGTATACATGTTATTCTTCAAAGAAAAGTTAAAATTAAAACTGTATGACTCTCATATACTTGGAAATTTAAAAGCATTTACTAAGTAACTTATGAATAACAGTATAGCCAAAATATAAATTTGTAAATACCTAGAACTACTATAAAGAAAATGCTAAATTAAAATTCATGAAACACAGCAAAAAAACAGAAGGAAATGTCTGTTTTTTAATGTTTACATTAAGAAAGTGTGGAGGCTGAACATTAATGAGCTAAGCAGCCAACTTAAGATAGCAAAAGATCAGCAGAATAAATCCAAAGAAAATAGAAGGGAAGAAATAAAGATAAGAGCAGACATTAAAGAATAGAAAAAATAAAGATAAAATAGAATCAACAAAGCCAGAAGTTGGTTCTTTGGAGAGACTAATAAAATAGACAAAACCTTGGCAAGACTGAGGATGAGGATAAAGAGAAAAGTAATAAATAAACAAAGTTAATAACAAAAAAGATATTCAGTGCACATTCAGCAGAAATTAAAAAATGATAAGACAAAGCTATGAATGACTTTATTCTAATACATTTGCAAATGCAGACAAAACAGACTATTTCCTAGAAATGTGTAACTTGCCCATACTGATTTAAGAAGCAATAGAAATCCTGAAGAATGCATAAGAAATAGTATAACCCTCCTGCCGCCCACTGCATGCAGTGTACAGTCCCTGCAGTCTCCCTCTGTGAGCATACAACTTGGTGTGAAGCCTTAAGGTCTGTTTGGACACTAATCTGGTACTGCAAAACCTAGGCATTGATTTAAGCGGTGATGACGTGGTCCAGACAGGTGATAGGCTGGATTTTGGACTAAGATGGTGATATGAGAGGAAGTCGTGATGTGCAATGCCTTGTGCAATATCATCTTACGTCTTCCCCTCCCTTCCTCTCAGTCTCTTCCTGTGTGCTTTGGGAGTGATTAAGCATCTCCTCTCCTCCTCTCATGCGGGGCAGCCCCGCTCTTCTTTGGGTCCCCTCAAGGTCTTACCTTCTATCTGAATTGACTCATCCAGAGGTTTCTCCCAAATAAATATTTTGTATGCAGCAGGCTCTGCTACCACTTGCCTACCCAATAGCTATTCACCCTCGCTTTTTTTTTTCTACCCCAAAAAACAGATGAAGTATGTTTTTCCAGGCTTTTCCTAGAGCCAGTATGTTGTCTGTATGGTGATTTTGAGAGACTTATGCTTTCCTGATATAAAGGCACAGACTCAGCTGGCAGGACACTTTTATCTTCCTCCCTCTTCCTGCCTCAACAGAGGCTGTGATTCTTGGGGCTGAAGCACCTTATAACATTGGAGGTGATGACAGAGGCAAAGAGCAAGACTACCTTCAGATTTCACTGAGCTGCTTCACTTGCCGTGCTTATCAACTTCTGGACCTATTGTCATGGGAGAGAACAGATTCTCATTTGGCCCCTTTTTATTGGGTTTCTGTTATGTCATCCTGGTCAATGCAGTGCTCTTCATGAAAACAGTTCTGGTGAGTAGTTGGTTTCCTTTCCAACTTGTAGTTTTGACTTTTCTGAAGGGTTTATTTTGAACAATTCATATAGAACTGGACCTGCTTGCTCCCTCAAGGACTCCCTCCTCATGATTTATCTCAAAGAAACACGAATCTGACTTCACAAATCAGTGCTGGTATTCACTGGAGCCCCCTGAGCACAGGCGCAATTGCCACATACAGCTCATAGCAAAACTTTCCCAAATTCTTTTTCATGCAGCTTTTTCTCTAAATTCATCCACTAAGCTACATTCCCCCATCTTTCTTTGTTAACTCTTCCTCAAAACTGTCCACTTCTCTTTGATTTTGTTTATCTGCCTTTGAGCCACTGCTCAAATCTGCCATCATCTTTTTTCCTTAATTTTGCAGCCTTACCTGTTAGCTCTGGCAACACATCAAAGATTCATGTGCAATCACAAACTTGTCTTTAAAAGGCAAATAAAAGGGGGAGATGTGAACAAGGATAGGGCTTCTCAGGTGCGCTAGTGGTAAAGAACCTGACTGCTAGTGCAGGAGACATAAGAGACGTGGGTTTGATCCCTGGGTCAGGAAGATCTGCTGGAGAAGGGCATGACAACTCACTCCAATATTGCCTGGAGAATCCCCTGGACAGAGGAGCCTGGTATAGTCTACAGGGCAGCAGAGTCAGACATGACTGAAGCGACTCAGCGTGTGCACGTGAACAAGGACACTTGGGTCATTTTCCTCAGCTGTTAGTCAGGGTTCTCCAGAGAAACAGAATTGATGGGATTTATTTATTCATTTATTTTACTTATTATAAGAAACTGGCTCCTGCAATTATGGTAAGAAATTTTGATATCTACAGTTAGCAAGCTGGAGAGACAAGAGGGTTGATTGTGTAGTTCCTGTCTGAGTCCCTGGGCTTGAGACCTAGGGCAGCTGGAAGGTATTGTTCCAATCTGAAATCTGGTGGCTTGAGACCAAAGAAGAGCCAGCAGTTCAGTTCAAGTCTGAAGGAAGAAAAAACCTGATGTTCCAGCTCTCTGGCAGTCAGGCAGTAGGAATTCTGCCCTACTGGAGGAAGGGTGAGGCTGTTTGTTTTGTTTTTCAGGCCTTCAGCGGACTGGGAGAGGCCCACCCACAGTAAGGAGAGTGATCTGCTTCATACTTAGTCTACCATGCCAATCTCTTCTAGAAACACCCTCAGAGACACACTCAAAACAATGTTTGACCCAATGTCTGAGCACCCTATGGCCCAGTCAAGTTAACCATCATGCCCCATCTCATTTGTATTTCTCATACAGCACTCCACAGCAGGGGCCAACTCTCCGGCCTCATTTCTTCTCACTTTCCTTCCTTCCTCCCTTGCTCTTTTCACACCAGGCTGTTGGTTCCATGTCCTACGATAGTCTCTTTCCTCCCGACCCTATCCTCTTCAAACCCCAGTTCATCCTTTAAGAATTAGCTCACATGTCATTTCCTTTACAACGTGTTCTTTGGTTCTCTCCCAATCAGATGTAATTGCTCTTCTTCTGCATGGACAGCACTTCGTGTGACTCTCAGTCATGTACTTATCCCAGATGACTTGTGTTCTGCTCATACCTCTGTCTGACATGTCTGCATCCTGGAACTGCTCCCTGAAGAAATGAGGGTGTGGTTGAAGTGGTGGGGAAGGTTTGGTGATGTCATAGTTGCATAGATATGATAGCAATAATTATAATTTGATGTGCGAGGAACTATTTTCACTTTGTTAAGAAAGGCAGTTTAATCGAAAGTTTCAAAATAGAAATATTGATGGTAACAATACAAAATAGCTTATTACATAAAGCCCTTATTGTGTCCTGGGTGGTAACTCTAAAAGCTTTACATAAATCACTTTATGTAATTATCACATCAAAACTATGATCTAAGTCTTAATAACCCTGTTTTACAAATGAAGAAACTGAGACAGAGAGGGAGTAAAGTAACTTAGCAAGGTCACAAAACTAGTAGGTATGGAGCTGGAGTTTGAACCCAGGTATAAATGTGTAATATCCACATACTCTCTGGGGAGGGGCAGAGGTGTGTGAAGTCCCAGAAGTTAAGCTGCTCACCTATGTAATCTATCACACACAATCTTGGATCCCCTCACCCACATGCCCAAGAGCACTCTTGTATTCTTGCCCAACAACAAAGGTGTTTTTGGTTCCCTTTCTCCTTTGTTTTCTCTCCTTAAAAAGTGCTATTAATCATTATAATAAAAACCTCTCTGTAAAAGCAACACCAGGCACCACATGCATTCCAAGCCTGGTTTTTGTTACCAAATTTGTTTTCCACACATGATTCTCACCAAGAGCGTGAAGTTAATGGTGCCCCTCTTATGACACAGTGTAGCTGGCTCTGCTTTGTGGTTGGTGCTGCCAATCTCTGGATTAAATAATAAAGAGCCCATTGTATATTTTCAGGGCCATTATACCATTTAATGAGAATTTGCAAAAAAATTGTATAGAGTAATGGAATCTGTAAATGTACGCATAATTGATGCTAGTTTCACTTCACTAAAGTGAAAACACATTATATGGATTATCAAGGGAGGTCTATCCTATTTTTTCTTCTCTAGAAATGAGTGGTTTTCTATCTAGTGTCTTCTTCCTCAACACCAAAAATATGTTATTGTGATATCCTATTGGAAAAAAAAATAGGGTTGATCAATCCTAATGTATTTTTATATTAAAAATTAAATAATAGGATATAGCCCAAATTACAAATCAGTGCAGTGCATTTTGCCTCTTATTTAATTTTCATATGCAGAAATATTTAAAGAGATACTGAAATGAGGTAAATATTTTTACAATTTAATTCTCTCTTCAGGAATGTTCTTGCAGGAATCTTGTAAAATGTGCTAGTGTAGGGATGGACGTTTATCTTGGAAGAAAATAAATCATCAGTATTTAAGCAGCCACTCTATAAATCATGGTGTTTTCAGAGCAAAATCACAACTCTTTCACAATTTTTTCAGTAAGTAAATGAGATTTAAAAATAGCTACTTCTCAATGCTCTTTTCTGAGGAAAGAGCACGTAAATTGGGCCTTTACATGTAAGAATGTAGAAATTTTCAAGATGACTCCTTAGTACTAGACCTGTCCATATGCTGCAGTATTTGGGGCCAAGAAGCTGAACTTATGAGAGTTTTGCTTTGAGAGAGCAGAATGGATTTTAGTAACAAGTCACCTATTATGAAATAGCTCGCAGAAGGTTTCCAAGGAAAATAGGAGAAATCTGCTATGTATTTAGAAATGCTCTTTTCCAGATATGGAAGGGACATTACTTGCAAAACTAAAATATTTTGGAAGAGAAGTCATTGGCCCATATTCACTTAATTAGAACATTCCAGGAGTCCTTACCCTG
This sequence comes from Antilocapra americana, assembly GCA_007570785.1. NCBI lineage: Eukaryota > Metazoa > Chordata > Mammalia > Artiodactyla > Antilocapridae > Antilocapra > Antilocapra americana. The sequence continues at coordinate 13,220,513 of ML664174.1, forward strand.
GTTGGCATACAAAATAACTTCTATTTCAGAGAAGTCTAATGGTCCAACCAGAAAAAAAAAATCATCCCTTCTGCCTTTTAAATTTTATTTGGTGACTTGATTCATTATTTCAGGCTATTTTGAGGGAGAAGAATCAGAGCTATAGAATTGGAATAGAAGTTTCTGGAGCCGAATCCATATTGACCTTGGATAAGTCATTTACCACTTTGAATCCAGATTTTCGCCCCCCTTCTGGTTGGAATGGAAGAAGCTGGACTGGATCCCAGATTTGCTGGTCTGGTGGAAGAGGAGAATGTGTCCTTGGCTGGAGAAGTAGGAGATGATGTGGGTAATTTTGTGTGCATTATTTTTAGCTGTTAGACTTGCTTTCTTCACCAGAAAGCTGGGATGGTGATATGTATTTGTCAAGAATTTGGTCAATGATGAGAAATAATGATAGACATGCTAATTATTGCTTCCATGTGGCTTTCTTCTCTCAAGGATCATAGTGACAAACCTGCCTCTAATTATATGTCACTTAGATGTGGCACTTTTCATTAAAGGAAGTCAGAGTGTTTTGCAAACATTAATTAAGACTTGCATCCTCCCTGTGAAGTGAATATGATTATTTTGCTGGTGTACAGAGCAGCAAACTGAGACAGAGACACCAGAAAATGCCCAAGATAACCGAGCTGAATAGTGCCGTCAAAAACCAAAGGGAGTATTTCTATGTTGCTTGTTCTAACCTGCAACGCAGTAACCATACAGTAACTTGTTGGAGGTCCAGTCATTAAGAAACTTTTGAAAGAAGGCCAGTCAGCTTCCCTGTCACCAGCTGAAGTTCTTGGATATTTTGGAATGTTTATGTTCTAAGCAGAAGTGGAGTCACTCCTATCTAAGTGAGAGAAAGAAAGTTAACCGTGGGAAGGACTGTCTGTCTTCTCTTCAGAAGCTGCAGGCTTCATTCCCACCTGATTTGTGGATAGATTTTTGGCATTAGATGCAGTTTGTAAAAGCAGGGTTTCTTAGGAACTGGAATACTCCCCAAGCTATCCCTGTGGGTACCACTAGGGGTTTCAGGGTCTAAGCAGAGCAGGCTAAAGGTTTGTTCCTCTGCTACTTAACCTCACTTTTCACAAAAGCACACAAAAAAATCAAAATCACCCCAGAAGATGACTGGAATAATCCCTGAATATCTTAATAGGATTATTTGGACTTGGTTTTTACAAGTTCTTAACATGGAAGTTTTGTTTTTACATGTGTTCACTTGATGGCTGTATGGAGAAGTGACTGATGAAAAAATAAACAATAGTTAGGTGACTGACAAAAAAATAAACAATAGTTAGGTGGAATTTATTTTTTCCTTCTTCTTTTTTCGTTGCCTTACTCCAGGACACTGTCTCCTCTTTAGTTTTGTCATATTTACTTGTACCTTCTTTAGTCTGTCTCGTACACAACTGCCAGATTAGTGTAAGGTACATCTCTTCCAAAAATCTCCCACATTTCTTTATTGCATATCGACATTGATAATAACAGCAACAAATGTAAGCTGAGTCCTTAATTATGATAGACATTGTGGTATCATGACTTTACATACCTTCAGTTCAGTTCAGTTGCTCAGTCATGTCCAACTCTTTGCGACCCCATGAACCGCAGCATGCCAGGCTTCCCTGTCCATCACCATCTCCCAGAGCCTTACCCAAACTCATGCTCACTGAGTCAGTGATGCCATCCAACCATCTCATCCTCTGTTGTCCCCTTCTCCTCCTGCCTTCAGTCTTTCCCAGCATCAGGGTCCTTTCCAGTGAGTCAGTTCTTCGGTGGCCAAAGTATTGGAGTTTCAGCTTCAACATCAGTCCTTCCAATGAACACCCAGGATTGATCTCCTGTAGGATGGACTGGTTGGATCCTCTTGCAGTCCAAAGGTCTCTCCAGAGTCTTTTCCAACACCACAGTTCAAAAGCATCAATTCTTCAGTGCTCAGCTTTCTTTATAGTCCAACTCTCACATCCACACATGACTACTGGAAAAACCATAGCCTTGACTAGACAGACCTTTGTTGGCAAAATAATATCTCTACTTTTTAACATACTGTCTATGTTGGTCATAACTTTCCTTCCAAGGAGTAAGTGTCTTTTAATTTCATGGCTGTAATCACCATCTGCAGTGATTTTGGAGCCCAGAAAAATGAAGTCAGCCACTGTTTCCACTGTTTCCCCATCTATTTGTCATGAAATGATGGGACCAGATGCCATGATCTTAGTTTTCTGAATGTTGAGCTTTAAGCCAACTTTTTCACTCTCCCCTTTTACTTTCATCAAGAGGTGCTTTAGTTCTTCATTTTCTGCCATAAGGGTGGTATAATTTGCATATCTGAGGTTATTGATATTTCTCTTGGCAATCTTGATTCCAGCCTGTGCTTCTTCCAGCCCAGCATTTCTCATGATGTACTCTGCATATAAGTTAAATAAGCAGGGTGACAATATACAGCCTTGATGTACTCCTTTTCCTATTTGGAACCAGTCTGTTGTCCCATGTCCAGTTCTAACTGTTGCTTCCTGACCTGCATACAGGTTTCTCGAGAGGCAGATCAGATGGTCTGGTATTCCCATCTCTTCCAGAATTTTTCACAGTTTATTGTGATCCACACAGTCAAAGGCTTTGATATATCTTATTTTTATTTAATTCTAAATATTTCTATATAACCTTGAAGACTTCAAAATTGGACTCTGCTTTCCTTTTCCAGTTGTCTTTTTTCTTGTTCTAACATGAACTTTCTGATCTAATGAGATAATATCTCATTACTGTGCCCATCCCACCCTTCCACCCTACATGCCGTTTTTACTATCCTTAGCTCATTGTGTTTCTTACTCATTCTGTTTCCTACTCATTGAATGGGTTCACTTTCCTCTGCCCATTCAATTCATCCTTCAAGGAGAAGGTTGAATCCCCCTTCAGGGCTCCCATCAACAATTTTACTCTCCTTTATACTTTTCTTCACTGTTGTTACATTATATAATTAGCATTCAACTAGCTGCCAATCTATTTTCTGACAGGCTATCTGCATATATTGAGTACTTATATGCAAGATGTTTCTTGATCCCCTCATTTTCTCTTGGTTTACCATCTTCTAGACTTGACTTCTGTATCAGGCAGGATAGGCTAAGTTAGGTGCGGTAATAAATAAGCCTCAGATCTCAATGGTTTATAACAACAAACGTTTATTTTCTGCTTGTATTTTACATCTATTGTGAGTTGGCTGAAAACTCTGCTCCATGTCTCCTTTTCTGAACCTTGGACTAATGAAGGAGTAACATTTGAAACACAGTGTAACACAATGAAAGGGGGAAAAAGGTGAACAGTAGTGCACCAGCTCTTTTTCTTGCACCAGCTCTTGAATCTAGCCAGATTCATGTCTCTTCTGCTCACTTTTGTCCAAAATAAGTTACTTGGCCGTGCTTAATTTCAAGGAGTACAGGGAAGTACTGACATGTACCTGACAGAAAGCAAACAAGAATATCTGTTGCAAACTCTGATGACTAATACAACTACCCTTTTCTGGCTGACCAGAGGTATTCACACTTCTTCACTATATCCCATTTTGAAAACTACCTTTTACATCCCAGTTCAACATATAATACATATATGCATGTACTTAACTGAGACAAAATTCACTAAAAGTGATTTACTCTTTTGCTTTTTTGTTCCATCTCATTTAACTTCACTTTTAAAAAGTTCTGGACATCACCCCCTAAATAATGAGTGATTTATGATCCACTGATAAACTGTGATCCAAGATTTGTAAAATACTGGCCCAGAAGCCGTGGGCCTGGTACCCTTCCGTTTCTCACTGCAAATCCCAAGATTTTTCTCACTGCAAATCTTAATCCATACATCTATCCACCTTCTCTATATCTATACCCTTGCTGTTAAGTACTGCTGTTGAAAAATTATACTTATGAAGACTCAGTGGAGGTTGGAATAATATATCTGTAGAAGTCTGATCCCTATAATTGCATGATTTCATCCAGCAGCTCTCTGCATGTCCTTTCCCATCATCCTCTTCTCTCAGCAAATGTGTCAATATGCACAAATAATTGAGGCCTTTTAGGGGCATACTCCTTTAATGTCTCACCTCTTATATATAACCTCATCATTATCTCTCTCACTTCCTTTCACCTAGTCTCAGAGGAGAAGGTGCTGCATTATGACATCATAAGTGCTCTTATTATTTATTCAGGTGTTCATCTGCTTCCTGCAGGAACAGTTCCATGTTACTGGGCTTGCATTCTAATCATTTAACCTATTCCACCTCTTCCTGGCTGCTGGACTGCCTTAGGTAAGGTATTGTTTTTCTTTTGGCCTCATTTGGGACTCAAGCCTGGTTGCTGGTATATTCCTGAATGGTAGGGATCCTGCAGGAATTAAAAGGCAAATGGATCTCTGGCCCCGCCATCAGCCCCCTCCTGAGACATCTGAGCAGAGGCCCTCTATTCTCTCTGCCCTCCTACCTTGGAGGTCAGGGAAGATTAGGCGTACCATTGTCTCTTTCCTGGCTTTGGGATCAGGAAGACCAGCACACTCACTTATGGAGTCAAGATAGACTGTCCCAGGAGACGTACTTTGATGAACACCAAGATCTTCCCTGTCCACTGCTTCTGTTCCTCACCCCTGAGTCTGATTCACAGGGAAGAAAGCGCTATGCCAGATCACTCCACTGGGAGACTGCATGGCTAAACCCCCACCTATACATAGTTGCTTGAAGGACTTAGTAGCCCCATGACTCAGGAGAGGCAAGAAAGCTTGTGGGAAGGGGTAGGAAGGAGCCACATTCAGCATGCCCTTATCTGGGATCCAGGTAACATTGTCTCTCTAGTTACCTCCTTATTGATCTCTTTCATTTATTGCCAATTTTCTCAAAAAATAAACTATACCCGTTTTCTCCCTTTCCTATTTCACATTGTTTTAAAATCCACTGGAGTGAAACATTAGTTCTGCCACTTCCCTGAAAGTGCTTTGGCAAATGCAACCATTAACTTCCTGATTGCCGCATGCCTTAGAATCTTCATGCTTCTCAGGCCTCGCTTGACTTCTCAGCTGCATTTACTCTTGCTGATCACATTCACTCCTCTTTCGACTCTTTGGCTTCCATGACAGTACCGTCTTCCTCTTTTAGTCTTCTTTTATTTCTCTTATTCTTCTTAGTCTCCTTTTCTGGCTTTCCCATTTCTCCTACACTCTTAATTTTGGTATCACTCATTGCTCTGTTCTCTTCTTTTCTTACTCTACTTGCTGTCCTCTGGGGGAACCTCATCTAATCCTTAAAGTTTTATATTTAGCTGCTTGTGTGTGAATGATTCCCAAATTCAGGTCTCTAGCCCAATTTTCTCTTCAGAACACCAGATCCATTTATGCCACTGCCAACAGGACATTTCCTGGACATTCCATAGGCATTCTGAGCATGATGTTCCAAGGTAGAAAGTCATCTTTCTCAGAAGTAGTCCTCTATAGCTCAGGGGTTGGCAAACTGAGGCCCATGGGCCAAGTCTGGTCTACTGTCAGCTTTTTGTATGACCTGAGAGCCAAGAATGGTCTTTAAATTTTTTAACAGTTGGGAAAAATCAAAGGAATAATATTTCATAACACATGACAATTATATGAAATTCAGATTTCAGTGTTTATAAGGAAGGTTTTATTGTAACACAGTCCTATGCACTGTTTATGTTATTGTTCATGTTTGACTATAGCTTTCTACTACAACTGCAGAGATGAATACTTGCAACAGAAATCAAATGGTCCACAAAGCCTTCAGTATTTGCTATCTGGCCCTTTATAGGAAAGGTTTGTGGACTCCTGGTGTCATGAAATGGACCTTGTTTTGATTCTCAGCCCTACTACTTATTCACCTTGTAACCTGGCAAATTACTTTACCTCTTTCAACTGTAGTTTCCTAAAAAGCTAAAAATGAGAATAACTGTGTTTATTGCTCAAGGTTTTTATAGGTTAACTGAGACAAAGCATATAAGACATTTGGCACAGTGCTTGATATATATCAATATGAAAGTGAAAAAGTGAAAGTGAAGTTGCTCAGTCATGTCCGACTCTTTGTGACCCCGTGGACTGTAGCCTACCAGGCTCCTCCATTCATGGGATTCTCCAGGCAAGAATACTGGAGTGGGTTGCCATTTCCTTCTCCAGGAGATCTTCCCGACCCAAGGACTGAACCCAGGGATGGAACCTGGGTCTCCCACCTTGGAGGCAGATGCTTTAACCTCTGAGCCACCATCAATATACTACCTTATAAAGGGCTTCCCAGGTGGCTCAGTGGATAAAGAATCTGCCTGCAATGCAGGAGATGCAGGAGACACAGGTTTGATCCCTGGGTCAGGAAGATCCCCTGGAGGAGGGCATGGCAACTCAGTCCAGTATTCTTGCCTAGAGAATCCCATGGACAGAGGAGCCTGATGGGTGAGAGTCCACAGAGTCACAAAGAGTCAGACATGACTGAAGCAACTGAGCAGGCATGCACATTATCTTACAAATGTTAACTGTTTTTATTTCTCCCCAAACTCACTCTTCTTTTTTTTCTATCTTTGTGATGGCTGCATGGTCTACCAGTCACCCAAGCTAGAAACTTTGAAGTCATAGCCTTACATCCTATTTTACTAATTTTGCCTCCACAAAAATGTAAGCTGTTCATCCATTTACCTTTCCATTCCCCTCTATTATCTTGGTTTACACCCTGTTTTCCTCTTGCCTGGACTGTCTCTCTGACTCAGATCTTGCCCGCATTTCTGTTTTTTTTGTGTGTGTGTGCTACAACTTAGATGAAAATCTTTTGTGTTACTCTCTGTTTTTAAACCATACAAGGGCTCCTCATTGTCTGCACGATGAAGTCTAAATGCCTTTCACCAAACTCGATTGGTTCTCTGCTCAGATCTGATTCTCACCATACCTACCCTAGACTCCATGCACCAGCCTTATTATGACTTGGATTTCCAAGGTAACCTCGAATGCCCTTCCCCACCTTGTCAATCCAGGCAGCATCTAGTACTTTACTTTTAGCTTTCCACATTTAAGCATCACTGCTGCTATAAGGTAAGATTTTCTTTCATTCTAACCTCTTCCGGTTCTCATGTAAAATTGAGCACTTCCTTCTTTGGGTTCCTTATGGACTCTTACAGGTAATAGTGATTCTAGGTTATAAGCTTCTGAGAGGATACATATTCAAATCCCAAAGTCTAGTACAGCGTTTGATACATTGTGAAAACTTAACAAATTAAAAAAATTGAAGTATAGTTGATTTACAACATTGTGTCAATTTCTCCTGTAAAACAAAGTGTTTCAATTTACATGCATGTTCATTGTTTTAAAAGTTCTTTTCCATTATAGTTTGTCACGGGATATTGAGTCTAGTTCCCTGTGCTATACAGTAGGACCTTGTGGTTTATCCATTCTAAATATAATGGTTTGCATCTGCTAACCCCAAGCCCCCAGTCCATCCTGGCCCCAATAAATGTTTATCAAAAGTAAAAAGAACAAATTCCTGCAAAAATTAGACACATATGGAGATACCCATATGATCATTTGTCTACCTCTCTTTTCCCTCTGTGAATTTTTTCTTTGTTTTTTAAAATTGAAGTAGAGATACCTTCTGTGATTTTCCAAAAGATCCAGGTGATTCTCAACGTGTGGTCTCCCTGGAACAGCACCATCTGGCCGTTCCTTAGAGATGCATATTCTTAGGCCCCATCCCACATTTCCTGAGTCAGAAACTCTGAAAGTGGAGCCAGTGAACTGTTGCAATAAGCCCTCCAGGTGATTAAGATATGTGTTGAAGTTTGAAAACACCGTTCTAGACTTGTTTTTCTAAAATTTTGACAGTGAACCACCCCTATTAGCCTGTGGATCACTGGGCTGATTGCTGAAGCTAAAGATGCGAGGCCCCATCCCAGAAACCACACGTTTCAGTACATAAGATAACTGTGCTTTCAATCCTGGCCACACATTGGCAAGATGTAGGCAAGACTTTTAAAAAAAACAACTAGTACTCTGATTTTATTCCCAGAGATTCGGATTCTTTCGGTTTGGTGGGAAACACTGCTCAAGTGTTTTTATTTATTTATTTATTTTATTATTATTTTTTTTTTATTATTGTTTTTGCCATACATTGTCATGATATCACCATGGGTTTACATATGCTTCCCCTCAAGTGTTTTTAAAAGGCTTTTCAGGTGATACAAATGTATGGCCAGGGTAGGGAGCTCCTGCTCCTGGGGTCTGATGACTCACCTAGTGAGACTTTGGGCAAGTGATCTCTGTTTCAGTTTCTTGTCTATTTTGAGGATGAAAATGTTTAACTGAAATGTTTAACACAGGGTCTGGCCTACAGCAAGCTCTTACTAGATGCTAATTATATTTTCATCAATGAATATAAGCCCCCATAGTTCTTTTATATACACCAACATTTAGGCACCATGGAACCAAAGAATCTTCTTTTTCCATGAAACTGCTTGATTGCTGGTGGAGTGATTTTGTTTTTCCGTGGTTTGATAAGGAACCTCATCTTCCCAGTGTGCTATTTCATCTAGATAAGCAGCCCTGTTGAATCCTGATGGTGGTGACAAAGTGCAGTTGAATCTGCAAAGACACATAGTGTCGCAAGTATTTTATCATCATCTCTTGCTCAGGAATGTTTCATAGGTGTATCTTTTCTTCCTAATTAGATTCCACTTCTTGGGATTGAATCTTATATTTTGTTTTCATATCATGGTGCCCAGCAGAGAGCTAGATATATAGGAAATATATAAGAGCTTGTTTGGGGCAAGGTCTCCTCACAGGCCAATCTCAGTTCTGCCTAGTGTGATCCTGATTGGTTTTCTGGATTTCTTGTGTTAAGAGAAGGAGTTAGTTACTTCAATTTACTTCCTAGGGCTGCTTAAAAAAAAAAAAATCCATATAGCACCTCAGCATTTCTAGTGTGCCTTCAATTTGCAAAATAAAATTCAAAGCAAACAAAGTTTCCCCACAGCTGAGGCTGGAGCTCCAAGTATTTATTTTAGGTTGACATTGCTGGCATCACCAAGCATCTTAGTACAGTCTTTCCTCTCTGTGGTATCTTATTGTGAAAGATCATTTGCTATGAATTGTGTAAATATCCAATAACAAAAAGAATTACATTTTCAGGCACAACTGCTGCCCTTTTATTTTCCTCCTCCTGAAATTCCAAAAGATATATGTTCTCAGGGACTTCCCTGGTGGTCCAATGGCTGAGGCTCCATTCTCCCAATGCAGGGGGCCCAGGGTTTGATCCCTGGTCAGGGAAGTAGATCCCACATGCTGCAACTAAGACCCACCACAGTCAAAAAAATAAATAAAAACAAATATTATTAAAAAAAAGATATAGTTCTCTAAGGTTGAATTGGCACCTTTAAAAAGGAAGATACTAATTAACTATAGAAGCACAGAGGAGCCTTATATATTTCATATAACTTATGGAAGAAAACTATGTTAAACAGATGAAGATTCTGATTTCCATCCTTGATGAAATGCATAAATCTTGTTTCCAGTACATTGATGTGGTTGTTTCAGTAATCAGGGCTTTGTAAAGAAGCCATCTACGTGATTTTTGTCACTGAATCCCATTAGGAATGACTGTCATTAGATGACAGTTTTTTCCAATTAATTTTATTGTTTTCGGCCATGCCACATGACACATGGGTTCCCCACCAGGGGTTGAACCCATGCCTCCTGCTGTGGGAGCATGCAGTCCTAACCACTGGACTGCCAGGGAATTCCCATAGAAAAGATTGTCACTGTTGAAGGATTTTGGTCAGAAATTAGTACATCAGAGAGTAGTCCCCTTGAACTGTGGTTAAAGTAGAACTTTGGAAGTCAGAGGAAGGCTGGAGTTATTCTCAAGCCCACTTCTCCTCACTTATAATTATGTTCTGTACCTTTCTTTATCCTTACTTAAATCACAGAGCATTGTTCTTAAATTTTTATATATAGTTGCTATAGTGCTTTAGGCAGCTGGTTCTTATTTTAGTTAGAATTAGTCACACTGTTTTCTGGCCTTGGAATTTGTAAGAGTTTTGGATGGAGAGACTGTTCTTGGAAGCTGAGGCCTGTTTAATTTTGTTAAAGTTTTTTGGCTTGCTGAATTCATTGTTATGGTTCTCAACAGATGAAGGGTGTATGTGAATTGGCTGTAATTTCTTTTTTTTTTATTGTTTTTGCCATACATTGTCATGATATCACCATGGGTTTACATATGCTTCCCCTCCGGAACCCCCCTCCCTCCTCCCTCCCCCCCGGGAAATCTCGCTGCACCAGTCCCGAGCATCAATCCTGGGCTGGAGATTGATTAGACACATGACAATTAACATGCTTCAATGCCCTTCTCCCATATCATCCCACCCTTACCCTCATCCACAAAGTCCACGAGTCTATTCTATACATCTGCATTCCTTTTGTTGTCTCCCATGTTGGGTTCTCATTACTGTCTTTCTAAATTCCATATATATGTGCTCGCTTTGGCTGTAATTTCTTTGTCATATCAGGCAAAACTCTCCACTGAGTGACTCAGTAGATCAGACTTATTTACTTTTTGAATGTTAGAGCATTACATAGGACTCCTAGAGAGAAGCTGGTAGTTATGAGCACCCCCAGATTGTTTTATCACTGTAAGAAAGGTTCTCCAAAATACCTCTAATTGTGTAATGATATACTATAGGAGATGTTATTCTAAAAGTTTAGAACATTTGTAGAAAGATTCTGGTATATCTGAGTGTTGGAGTTTGGACGATCTAGGTAAGAGCTCACTCATATCATGCTTTATCCTTCAGGTAAGCCAATTAGGAATTACTTAATTTTCCACTGTTGAAATTTCCAGTCACATCAGTGTAGCTCTGTGTTTCAAAGCTGGTTTAATCGCTTGTATTTGATCAAATTCTAACTGTAAAGTTTTGCAATTCAACCTGCAGAGCTAATTGGTAGAAAACATTTAGAGTTGATGTTACGGTTGATTTATTTTATTTATTTTTCCATCTCAAAATTCCAGTGCGTTCTTTCATGTGCCAATGGCTGAGATACCTCTGTACCAAAAGCTTGGGTACCCTGGGAATGCAGAGATGGATGACAGACTCTTCTCTCAGGAGCTCACAGTCAAGAGGGTGTCAGGTGGGTAGTAAACAAATAGTCCAACACAACAGGCTAAGCACGGTGCTGGAGATCATGCTCACAGGACTCTTCTGCTATTTCCTCCTTCTTGCCAGAGGATGTCAGGGATAGTCTTTCTGGTCTCTCTCTACCTCAGTCTCTCCTGAAAACTGCGGAAGACTCCACGATTCAGAGTACAGAGGAGTTTATGCCTCCAGTTGGTTCTGGAAGAAACAGAACAACAAAAAAAGCTTTTGCACACGAGGTGGTGCTGCTGCTCTGTAGCAAGAACTAGCCATCCATCTCAGAGGCAGATGGGAGTCTCCTATTATGTTCTGGCTTGTGCTGAAAGGCTGAATTCTTAGCCTCTACCCTTCTTGGCCTTCTAGAGCTTTTAATTCCTAGGTACATTTACTTTCAGAATGAAAAGACCTACTTCATCGCTGAAGTGCTATTCATCTCCCATCTTACATGGGAAAGCTTTTGCTTTCACTAAAATTATTGAGGCTTTCCTGGGAGTGTTCTTGAGAAACGTGGTATTTACTACCTAAATGCCCTGGGGGTTTTTGTTTTGCTTTGTGATTTTGGTTGGCCTGATGAACTTTTGGAATGGCTTTAGCTGTTGAAGGACCTTTTTGAAAGCGTGGAATGGAGGCTGAAGAGGGAGGTCCCAAGGCACTGTATTGCATTTGAGTTTTTTACAATTGCTGCAGTATTTCTGGTAAGAAAAGTTATTAGGTGTTTATGGATGTTTCAAAAGATGGAGGGGAAAAAAGCAGATTCCATGTTAAAATATCCACTTGGGGACCCTTAACACTCAGAACAGAACCTAAGCTGGGAATGCTAAGGGGTGTGATCAGCGTAAAGCAGCAGTCATTTCTGATGAGGGGTGGGGGTGGGGGTAGGGGGGTGGGAGGTGGGGCATGTTAGCTGGATGCAGTCCAAGAGGAAAGGGGTTACCAAAGCATTCCCAGCGGAGAATGCGTTGGCTTGGCCAGGTAGGTCAGAAATATAGGTTTTCTTCCTACTGAGCCACACTCAACGTTCTCCCATGCAGGGAAAGCCCAGTTCAGCTAATGGAAGGCTCTATCCTCATCTGCCTCCTCGGGGAGCTGTGAGGGAAGCAGGCTTAAGGGAGGATATTAAAAAATCAGAATTCTGTAATGGGCACAAGGAGGAAGTATTTTTGGCTAATAATTTTGGGTTGCTGTTTCAGAATAAGATGTTTTTTCCTTTTATTGGAGATGAAGTTGCTTTGAATTGGTCTTCGCAGGACCAGTGAGGATGTGACCTTGACCTGATCCACTTGGAAACCTCAAGCTACATTTGCTGTTCAGAATCTCGCGTTTGGTCATGGGTTCCTTTAGTATTCAAGTTTTGGAGTATTCTGGGGAAAATCTGTAAGATATGTTTAAAAGTTCATGAAAATTATAACAGATATTCTTTCAAAATATTGTTTTGAATAAATGCCATGAATAATGGGGCCCAATGTTCATATCCTTCTAATCTCTTCAGGGCCAAGGTGATGAAAAGAGTGTACTGTCCCATAACATTTCATGATACTGTTTGTTCCAAAGCTGATTTAACATATATATATATGCATTATACTATATTATAAAAATACATATCATATGTGCATATTGTATAAGATGATTATATAGAACACCGTGCATCATGATGTATGCAACATTAATACATTAATTAATTTAACATTAATCAAAATGCATATTATACATTAATGTATTTGGCTGCTTTTTATTGCATACTGGAAGATACATCAGCAATAAAAACTGGTACTTAGTAAGATTTCAGGTTATATAAACAGTAATTATATATTCTAAAGTTCAAATCAAATGAAATGTTACTTTGGCATCTACTCTCTACAAAACTCTTTCCTAGTCACTATTTGAGATACCCATGAGTTTAGGACAAAATTATGAAAAATTAACTGAATTAGCCAAGGCCCAACTTATAAATGGGTTGTGTTCCAAAAATTTCTTTTAAATCTTTGTAAATCAGGACACATTCCTATAAAAGGGTCATATATGAATGATGCTTAGTTTTTCTGGATAGGCAACAAAAGCTCTATTAAACCATAGTGACATTTATAATAACTTCAGCCTGATTTCTGAGACTTGGAAGAAAGGAGCCATGTGTACTCAAAAAATGAGAGGGAAGTAGACTTTTTCTGTTTTTTTGAGGCAGAGCCAGCCTCAGCAATACCTTTTAAAATAAGAAGAATTAATTTTTCATCAATGTCAACTTCCCTTTCTGTATCCTTCTCCCAAGGACCCAGTACTCTCATACTATCTTAAATGCTTTCCACCTTGTGGCTCCCCACTCAAGTCTAACATCCTCCTAATGTGCTCCATGTTCTAGAGGTACCCACCCACCCAATGTGGCAGTGATTTGGGAAAAATGGTCTTTGCACCTCCTGCTTCAGTATCCCTTGGGATGTTTGTTAAAAACATTTCTGGATCCCACCCCAGACCCACTGAATCAGAACATCCAAGGATGGGGACTGGGAATCGCTCTGGATTTATGGCAAGCTCCTTCAATCACATTTAGATAGGGCACCTCAGAAACGAAATTCATTTGATCAGAAGAGCCAATAGTGTGCAATATTGTTCAGCCTTTAAAAAGAAGGAGATTCTGCCATTTGTGATGACGTGGATGAATCTGGGGCGGGAGATAGTGGAAACGGGAAGACGCTAGTTAAAGGGTACAAAATTGCAGATGTGTAGGATGAATAAATCCTAGAGGTCTAATGCACAGCATGATGAATATAGTTAATAATGCTATACTGAAACCAGAAATTTGCTGAGAGTAAGTTTCAGGTCCTCTCACCATACACACTCAAAAATGGTAACTATAAGAGGAGTGACTGCATGCTTAGTTGTTCAGTCATGTCCGACTCTGCGACCCAATGGACCGTAGCCCACCAGGCTCCTCTGTCCATGGAATTCTGCAGGCAAGAATACTGTAGTGTGTTTCTCTTCCCTTCTCCAGGGGATCCCAACCGAGGGATCAAACCCCAGTCTCCTGAATTGCAGGCAGATTTCTTTCCTGTCTGAATCACCAGGGAAGCCCTATATGAGAACATGGGCATATTAATTAGCTTGACTGTAGTAATCACTTCACTCTACATATATATATCAAAACGTTTTGTTATATACCTTAAATATATGAAATTTTTATTAAGGAATAAAATTTTTTAAAAATTATTAGAAAAAAAGAAAAGCCGATAGTGTAAATGAGGGTTTCTTGAACTTTGGCATGCGTCAGAATCCCCTGGTTGGCTTGTGAAAACACATACTACTGGACTCACCCCCAGTTTCTGATTTAGTAGATCTGGAGTAGGCCCCAGAATTTTCATTTCTAACAAGTCCCCAAGTAATCTTCATGCTGCTGGTTTGAGGACCACAGCCTGAGAACCTTTGATCTATGATGTATTATACACTCAGTGGAACCCAAAGATATTTGCTTACTATCTTAAAGTAAGTGAAGTCGCTCAGTCGTGTCCGACTCTTTGTGACTCCAAGGACTGTAGCCTACCATTCTCCTCCCTCCATGGGGTTTTCCAAGCAAGAGTATTGGAGTGGGTTGTCATTTCCTTCTCCAGGGGATCTCCCCGACCCAGGGATCGAACCCAGGTCTCCTACATTGTAGGCAGATGCTTTACCATCTGCGCCACCAGGGAAGTCTGGTGATGCTTACTAACCTGAATGGATTGCAAGCAGTGGAACAACACAAAAATGAAAATGGAAAGAACTCAAAGGGTGAGGATTGTTGGTTAGAGGCTGAAGGGTGCACGTGCATGCGTGTGTGTGTGTGTGTGTGTGTGTGTGTGAGTGTGTGTGAGTGTGAGTATGTGTGTGTGTGAGAGTGTGTGTGTGCGTGAGTGTGAATGAGTGTGTGTGTGAGTGTGTGTGCGCGTGAGTGTGTGTGTGAGTGTGAATGTGAGTGTGCGCGTGTGTGAGTGTGAGTGTGTGTGTGTGAGAGAGTGTGAGTGAGTGTGTGTGTGTGTGTGTGTGTGCGCGCGCGCGCGCGCGCGTGCGTGTTGGAGGCTGGGGTGAAGCAAGTGGGCATCTTGAGATGTAACTAGTAATCTGACGGGATTCCCTCTCCCCGCCCAGCATCAGGCCGTTTTTTGCAGATCTTCTCTCTGATATAACCCCAGATCTTCCCCTAGAAGTTCCAGTAGCAATGACAATAAGAAGATGAGCTGGGTGAGGAGGGGTAAGGATGCCAGGCCTCTTCTGGAATTGTTCATTTCTGAAAATCTATTGTGCTCCATTTCTTTAGATTTGCCAATGTTAGAATTTTAATTGGCCACCAGAGGGCTCTCCTAACTTTGTATAAAGAATAGTGTGGCATTGAAGGAAAAATGGAGGTGATCCTTGAATCACAGACACATGTACTAGACTAAATTTGCAATTAGGGCGTTTCTACACTGTTTTGATTATTACGTTTGCCCTGAAATTATAATAAGATTTAAAAATCACTAATTGGTAAATAGAAAAAGACAATAATATATAAGAACAATAACTAAACAGAGACTTTAAAAAAGCTTGAGTCTTCACTGTAGATGTTGGCTAATAAAATTTGTTGTGGGATAATTGTTAAGTGTGAAGGGAAAGTATGTGAGAATTAGTAAGTCTTTTAAAAGAGACAAACAATTGCTTGTTTTACTTTGCGCTGCTTTCTAGATTGAGAAACTGCATTCACAGTTCATATTTCATACGTAAGATGTTTTCCCTATTGTGGATGGGATTTAGTCTTTACATATTAACTCTGTGCTTCAGCCTTTTATTAGTCTTGAGAACGTGAGGGTGCTTTCAAGGCAAAATCAGTTGTTTAAATAGACAATAATATTGTTGAGAGTTTACTTATTTGTAGGATCTTAGAGACAAAATGAGTGAGGGCTTCCCAGGTGGTTCAATGGTAAAAAATCTGCTATACAGTCCATGGGGTTGCAAGAGAGTTGGAAATGACTTTTCCACTGAGCAGGCACACAGAGACAAAATCCAGTACCACAGTGAGAAAGATGACATGTTTCCTAGCCATTTCAGAGAGACTCGTTTCTAAAAAAATAAACTAAAAAAAAAAAAAAAAAAAGGAAGCAAGGCTTGTTTCACAGGTATATGTCCTGTGCAGTCACACAGGTCCCTGAGCTTAGAAGAACCCCATGCTTGGTTTAATGTTCTTACCTAATTCCTAAAAATTTTTGAATAAAGGGCTTCACATTTTCATTTTGCACTGGACCTTGAAAATTCTGTATGTAGCTGATTCTGAGGGCAGTAGATTGTTTTCCATTCTTCCTGTTTTTTGTTTGTTTGTTTGTTTGTTTTGAAAGGAAGTTCTTGTCTTTGGCTGCACTCTAGAATTACTTAAGGAGTGCTTCAAGATCCCAGTTCCCAGGCTGTCCCTGGACAGATTACACCGCAGTCTTCATGGTGGGTTCCAGGCACTGGACCTTAAAAAATCCCTCAGATGATTACATTGTGCAGCCTAGGCTGAGAACCAGGGTTAAGTGTTGAGCCTTATTTCCAGAACCTTAACTTCAGTACCAGTCTTCCTTGCTTGGACTGCTCTTGCAGTTAAACGGGCTTATAATATTTTTATTTATTTATTTATAATTGAGGTACAGTTGATTTACAATATTTTGTAAGTTTCAAGTGTACAACATTGTGATTCACAATTTTTAGAGGTTATTATCCAGTTATAATTATCATAAAATATTGTCTATATTCCCTGTGTTGTATGGTATATCCTTGTAGCTTACTTATTTTGTACACGGTAGTTTATAGCTCATAGTTCCTTACCCCTCTCTTGCCCCTACCTGCTTCCCTCTCTTTACTGGTAACCACTAGTTTATTCTCTATATCTGTGAGTTTGTTTCTTTTTTTGTTGTATTTACCAGTTTGCTTTAGTTTTCAGAATCCTCACACAAGTGATATCATCCACTTGTAAGATTTTAGGTGCGTCACACAAGTTTTTTGTGTTAGAGGAACAAAAGTATATGAAATTTTAGTTCTTTATATGATGTTTTTACTTTTATTACTCTTAAGGATTGTGAAGAAAGGATTGATGAAGAAAACCATCTTGCTTAAATATAGATCTAATCACTCTTGTATTCCCTTTAAAGTAGCAAAGTAATGAACTTTGGAAGAAAAACCTCTTATTTAGTGAGATTAAAACTGAAGAGAGACATACATAGGCTTTCCTCGTTTGTGCTAATGGATGAATGTTCACTAAGCACCTTGCCCAGGCTTATATCAGGTTTCATTAAATACCTCTTTTCTATCTGAAGGTGTATTTTTTTTTGACACTAATTGTTTTTTTCTTCTGAGTCACCTGTGGGCTTTGGCAATAATCTAGAATCGTCTGGTCCCAATCTCTCTGGATTACAGGAATTGAAGGTCCCAATTAGAAACCTGGAGTCCTGCAAGGGCAAATCCTTTTAACCTTCATTCACTGGGGGCCTCCTCTGAACAGAGCTGTTTGCTGCTTCCAACCTTCTTGTTCCCTAATAAAATAGCACACAAGGAATTGCTTTCTCCTTGGCCTGCCTTCCTAAAGTTATGTCTATATTCAGATAATTTTGGGATTACTTCCAACCCTAGATATTTTACTCTAAGAATTATATTAAATCTTTCCACTTGTTTAGCTTTGAATTGACCATGGAACAGATAATCGCTTAATGGCAAAGTAATTAAATGTTTAATGAAAATATTAGTAAGCTGAAACCCAAAGGGAGATGAAAAACAGAATAATCCTTTGGCTTTCAGAGTTCAGAAATTCAGACCCACAGGGAGGCAGCGTTTTACTGCGAAGACTTATGGTCAAATTAGAAACCAGAGATGATGGTGAAGCTAAAGTTTGGAATAAGTTATTTTGATATTAATCAGTTTTTCTTTAGCAAATCTAAGAGTTATCTAAATAATTTATGTATACAACTTCAAATTTTAGAAAGTCAATTTATTTCTTATATGTATCGTCCTTGGGTTGTGTATTTTTTTAGCTTCATAAACATACCATTTAATGAGCACTCATGCAATATCAGATAAGATGCCAGGTGTTTTGCATGCATTATCTCTAAACGTCAGGACAACCATACAAGGTAGAGATTACTGCCCCATTTTAGAGATGAGGAAACTGAGCCTTAGAAAGGCTACATGACTTTCCCCAGGTCACACAGCCTATAAATGTCAGAACTACCTCTTATCATCAATCTCTACCTCTTTCCAATTAAAAAAAATTGGGATAAAATATACATAACATAAACTTTACCACTTGAACCATTTTAAGTGTACAATTCAATGGCATTAAGTACACTCACATTTTTGTGCAACCATCACCATTATCCATCTCAAGAATTTTTCTTTATCTTAAACTGATAATGTTTCTAAGGTTTATCCATATTGTAGCATGTATCAGGATTTTAGCCCTTTATGAGGCTGTGTAATATTTCACTGTAACAGTATACCATATTTTATTTACCTGTTTATCCATTGGGGGAGACTTGGATTATTTCTATCTTTTGGCCATTGTGAATAACATTGCTTTGAACACTGGGGTTTAGTTATCTGTTCAAGATCCTACTTTCAATTCTTTTGGGTATACACATAGAAGTAGAATTTCTGGGTCATGTGTAATTTCATGCTTAATTTTTTTGTGGAATCACATACTATTTTGAAGCATAGATTTACATTGGGGAATTTAATTAAAAAAAAACAAACCTCTATATGGAAGGCTGAGATGACTTTCAACTACTGAAAGTTCTAACAAAACCAGGGTTGTCTCCTTGGTTTGGGGGCTCTGATCCAAGCATAGAGTTATAGGGATGTGAAAGTCATTAAAGGCGATACAATGAGAAAGATATCCTCCTCACCTCTCTGTGGGCTCTTTACCAACAAGTAGCCATCCACATCTTTCTGCCTCTTGCCCTGGGTATTCCAGTAAGAAGGAAGCTCTCTTGAAAGTATGCCCTTGTAGGGTAGGGTTCAGTTCAGTTTAGTTCAGTTGCTCAGTCAGACTCTGCGACCCTTTGGACTGCAGCCTGGTGACCCCATGGACACCAGGCTTCCCTGACCTTCACCAACTCCCGGAGCTTGCTCAAACTCATGTCCATTGAGTCAGTGATGCCATTCAACCATCTCATGCTCTGTCATCCCCTTCTCTTCCTGCCTTCAATCTTTCCCAGCATCAGGGTCTTTTCAAATGAGTCAGTTCTTCATATTAGGTGGCCAAAGTATTGGAGTGTCAGCTTCAGCATCAGTCCTTCCAGTGAATATTCAGGGCTGATTTCCTTTAGGACTGACTGATTTGATCTCCTTGCAGTCCAAGGGACTCTTAAGAGTCTTCTCCAACACCACAGTTCAAAAGCATCAGTTCTTCAGCACCCAGTTTTCTTTATGGTCCAACTCTCACATCCATACAGACTACTGGAAAAACCATAGCTTTGACTAGATGGACCTTTGTTGGCAAAGTAATGTCTCTGCTTTTTAATATGCTGTCTAGGTTGCTCACAGATTTTCTTCCAGGGAGCAAGCATCTTTTAATTTCATGGCTGCAGTCATCATCTGCAGTGATTTTGAAGCCCCCCAAAATAAAGTCTGTCACTGTTTCCATTATTTCCTCATCTATTTGCCATGAAGTGATGGGACCAGATGCCACCAGTTTCTTTCCAGGCATTTATTCCTAGGAAATTCTCCACAGGTCCATAAGCAAACATATTTGCAGATGTTAATTCTTGAGATGTTTGTATATTGGGACACTGAGGGTGGAAAGATGTGGTAGATACACAGTGTAGAATAGTATAGAGCAATTAAGAAGTGATGAATTATTAACAGACATTCACACAGTAACATCAGGTTTATAAAGATGTTATAAACACAATACTGAATGCAAAAAGAAATAGGATGAAGTCTATAGCACAATAGGACTTAAGAAAATAAAAAATATAAATGAAATACCACCTGGTTTATAAAAACACATATGAAAGGACTTCTGGTTTCCAGCCCTATATAGAGATAAAGAGCTTGGAGATTGTCACTCCCATGCTCACAATAAGAAAAAAGCTGAACAAACTGAAAATCAACAACTTTTCTTAGATTCATCAGAGAATGAGCTCACTGATCAGACAAATGAGGCAGCTCACCACTGCCCTCAAACCACAGAGACAGATGGGTGGATACTGAGAATCAGAGCTTAACAGGAGCAGAAAGCCCAAAGTCCAAGCTAGTACTAATAGGAACACTTTAAAGTTTATGTGACCAGTTGCTAAGCTTTTGGTGCAGACTAACTTGAGAGTTAAAAACCCTGAGGGGTAGAATTCTGTGTAGAATTCCCCACAGGGTTCTCAAAGTACAGATTGGAGTAAAAAATCCAGTAGTGCTTCTGGCTAGGGAGGGGAAGAGTAACCATTTTGTAATATGGTTATTCCCAGAGCTCTCTGTTCTTAATAAGGCTTGCCCTAGAGGGAAGCTGTTTTACCAGTACCTAACGAGCTGGCACTTTATCAAAACCTAGCCAATCGGGGAAAGGGAAATACCCAACTCCAGCCCACACTAGCCTTCGACTTAGAGGAAGAAAAATACCCAGCTCAAGTTCACTAAAAGACTGGGACTTAATCACAGGACTGTAGAAGACTGCCCTTCCTAGACACCTCGACAGGGCTCCCAGGTAACGGGATCATAACTAAAAGAACTGAAAGACTCAGATCCTATTTAAGGAATCTTTAGAGAAACTCAAAGACAACAGCAGACAAAAACAAGGACACTAGAGAAATTTTAGCCCCTGAAACCACGCCACAACAAAGAGTATAACGAACCTAAGTCTTAGTCAGATAGGCTAGGGGATACAAAATGGTATAGACACTTTGGAAGACAGCTTGTAAGGTTTCTTACAAAGTGAAATATAGTCTTACCTTACACTCTAGCAAGTATATATATATACCCCTATATATTTACCCAAATGAGTTAAAAACGTAGACCTATATAAAAACCTGCACATGGATATTTATATCAGCTTTATTTAAAATTATTAAAACTCAGAAGCATCCAAGATGTCCTTCAATAGGTTAATGGATAAACAAACTATATTATATACACGCTATAGAATATTGTTCAGTGATAAAAAAGAAAAATGGTATCAAACCTTGAAAAGGCCTAGAGGAAACATGTCACTAAGTGAAGGAAGCCTGTCTGGAAAAGCTGCATGCTGTATAACTCCAGGTATATGACATTCTGAAAAAAGTCAAAGCTACCGAGGCAGTAA
The DNA here is from genome assembly GCA_007570785.1 of Antilocapra americana. Lineage (NCBI taxonomy): Eukaryota > Metazoa > Chordata > Mammalia > Artiodactyla > Antilocapridae > Antilocapra > Antilocapra americana. The sequence goes on from ML664174.1 coordinate 13,241,933, forward strand.
AAAGACCAGTTGCCAGGAGGTTGGGGTCAAGGAGGAATGAATAGGTAGAGAGCACAGGGAATTTTTATGGCTGTGAAACTATGGTGGGTATTGTCATAAGGCATTTGCCAAAACTCAGAAGTGTAATGTAAAACATAAACTTTAGTTAATAATAATGTATCGGTATAGGTTCATCAAGTGTAACAGGTGTACCGCAATAAGATGTTAATAATAGAGGAAACTGAAACGGAGAGTGGTAATCAGAGCAGAGAGAGAATATATGGAAACTGTGTACTTTTAATTCACTTTTTATGTAAATCTAAAATAGCTCTAAGAAATGAAATCCATTAACTTTTTAAATTCCTTTAAAAGAAAAAGCCTGTTCAAGACCCAGTACAGGGAAATGGAAAACCCAATTTGCTTGGGAGCTTTTATTTTAAAGTCTTTCCACTTGGAAGCCCCAAGGTGAAAACTCTGGAAGATACTAATGAGGCGGTGATGCCAAAAGACACCTCCTTGCTCACTCTTGATAGATAAGTAACAATTTTGTATTCAAAATCTCTGGTAAAAGTGTTTCAAACAAAAAGCTGCCTGTGTCTGGGAGATTCCTAAGAGGGGGTCAAGTAGCTGATTAGATGAGAATCAAATCTGTGGATTTGAACCTGCAGTCCACTAAAATATATGAATGTATAATGATAGAGTTTCCAAGATTCCAACTATAGTCTGTGATAAGGAGATGATAAGAGATGATCAAATCATGGGTGTGTTCTGCCCCTTCCCTGTGATTGACACTCATCTGCAGAGTCAGGATCCTGCCAAGGAACACGAGGTTTACAACAACTAAAATCTTCTCTTCTCCTCTTAGAATTCGTCTTCATTTGTAAATACTTCTGACATGCGTTATGTCAATCAGGCCAGGCCAAGTCTTCCATAGGCAGCTCCCAGTCAGTGACTGGGTATGGCAGGAATACTGAACAGTTCCTCCAGGTAGATTTACAGTTTCCTCCTTTAATCAGGAATGTTGGCTGAGGACTCTCCAACAGCCTTGACAATTTCTTAGAACTGCATAGCAGTCTAAGGCTTTTCTACTCAGCCTACGTTCCTTTCTTCTCCTCTCACAAAGGAGTAGTCTGCTAACTTCCTCCCCATTTTTCCCTTGCCAGTATTGCCCCCAATTCATCTCTTGCACGTCTAATCCCATTTTGACATCCACTTCTCAGACAACCTGTGCTAACACAAGGTGTTATTGGAACATCCATTTAGAGATGCCTAACTGAAGTAATAAATATAGGTTGGGAGCTTTAGAGGGGTTATATCAATTAGAGTGCAAGTAATAGAAAACTCAGCTTAAACTGGCTGAAATGATAATAAAATTCATAATCTTATAATCTCAGTTGAAATGGAGTCCATAGCAAAGGTAATTTCTAGGAATGCTATGGTATGGTATGGTATGATATGATGTGGTATGGTATGGTATGGTATGGTATGGTATGGTATAGTCAGGGTTGTGGTTCTGTTTCTCCCAGATCCTTCTGCTTCTTCTCAACTCTGCATCTGGACTGTGTCCTCAGGAGATTGTATTAATCAAAAGATGGTTCTTCTTCCAGCCTCAGCTCAAATGTCTCATATTCTGTAAAGGCTTACTCAGGACTGTTTCTCTTCCTTTCAAACTTGAATGTTTGTTCAGGCTAATAAAACTTATTGTAGACTGAGTGGTCTAAGAAACATTTACTACTCACAGTCTGAAGATTGGGAAGTCCAAGATCGCCTGATGAGGGTTTGCTTTCTGGCTTACAGACAGCCACCACTGCACTATACCCTCACTTTACCTAGAGAGAGATCAACTCTCTCATGCCTGTTCTCATAAGGTCACTAATCCTGTTCATGAGGGTTCCACCCTGATGACCTAATTGCCTCCCAAAGGACCCCAAATACCAAGACATAGGGGATTAGGACTTCAAGGTATGAATTTTTAGAGGCACAAGTGTTCAGTCCAATGCTTGAATCTACTTGGTACTATTTCGTTCTGCTCATCAAAATTAACTGTTTCCATGGCTGCCTCCTTCTAGACTGGAAGCGAAAGTAGAGATCATATTATATTAACTTTTATGTCTATTTGGTGACAGAGAATGAAATGGTTGGATGGCATCACTGACTAGACAGACATGAGTTTGAGCAAGCTCTGGTAGTTGGTGATGGACAGGGAAGCCTGGCGTGCTGCAATCCTTGGGGTTGCAAAGAGTTGGACACAACTGAGCAACTGAACTGAACTGAACGCTTTGCCTATACTTGGTATTTATTGAGTATCTATCCATTAAATTTACTGTTGTTTCTTTGGATAGAGAAATGGAATTTGTGCTTGAATTCATTTAACATTTCAAAGTAATCTAGAAGGGATTTCCCTGGTGGTCCAGTGGTTAAAATTCTGCCCTTCCACTGCAGAGGGCACTGGTTCAATCCCTAGGCAGAGAACTAGGATCGTGGATGTCATGTGGTGTGGCAAAAAATAAGTAAATAAATAAAGGAACTCAAAATAGTCTAGAAAAAGCTTGATGTTCATTCATGGCATTTAGTTTCATTAGATAGGGCAATAATGTGCTCATGTAGATATACTGCAGGAAAACAGAAAGAAGATGTGGGAGATGGATCAAATAGGAGACCTGAAATTTGGAAATGACGCCTATGGCTAATTAGTTCCAAGCTATGATTTCCAACATAGGGAAAGGAGTTAGGAGCACATCTGGATTGCTTCCTGAAGGTTTTGACCTAATATGTTGCCTCAGCCAAAAATCCAAACAAAAGTAAAACAATAAGATAATCATAAATATTTAGAGATAAAAGATAGCAGCAAATTCTCATGCTCAATATTTTATTTTATTTCTGTGAACAAACTCCTATCTACTCAAATTTTGAATTATGAATCTCAAATAAAGAACTAAGAACTAAACAGTTTGAGAGAAATTATAATCAAACAAGAGACACTGCTTAAAATAAGAACGAATGGCATTGAAACATGTTAATTATCATATGTCTAATCAATTGCCAGCCCAGGATTGATGCTTGGGGCTGGTGCATCGAGATTTCCCGGGGGGGAGGGAGGAGGGAGGGAGGAGGGAGGGGGGCTCTGGAGGGGGAGCATATGTGAACCCATGGTGATATCATGTCATTGTATGGCAAAACTAATAAAAAAAAAATAAGAACAGTGGCTTTCTATCAATTTCCACAATTCGAGAGCACTCTTTAATATTTGACAAAGTAATTTTAAAACAAGGAGAAACAACTTTTTTAAACAGGTGGTTTTTAAACTCAATACTCCAAGAGGTATTATGGATCGAGTTTTATTAAATTCAGAGCTATGCAGTTCATACCAAAAATTGGGCTGGTTTAGAAATACACAGAAGTATTTTGAGGTTGACGTCAAAGGGAAACATCATGCCCTTCTGCCTAATACCTTTTATGCTGTGAATGGATCTGTTGGCCTAAAATGAATATTTTCAGTGATTAGAAGCCACCCGCTCATTTTGGTGGACTGTTAATGGATCCAAAATTATGAGTCCATTGGTTTTCAGCTTTATATGTGTTTAAGGCACTACATGACAAATGGATGGGGAAATAATGGAAACAGTGACAGACTTTACTTTGTTGGCCTCCAAAATCACTGCAGATGGTGACTACAGCCTTGAAATTAAAAGATGTTTGCTCCTTGGAAGAAAAGTTATGACAAACCTAGAGAGTGTATTAAAAAGCAGATATATCACTTTGCAGACAAAGGTCCATCTAGTCAAAGCCATGGTGTTTCCAGTAGTCATGTATGGATGTGAGAGTTGGACTATAAAGAAAGCTGAGTGCCAAAGAACTGATGCTTTTGAACTGTGGTGTTGGAGAAGACTCTTGAGTCCCTTGGACTGCAAGGAGATCAAACCATTCAACCCTAAAGGAAATCAACTCTGAATATTCATTGGAAGGACTGATGCTGAAGCTCAAGTTGCAATACTTTGGCCACCTGATGTGAAGAGCTGACTCATTAGAAAAGACCTTGATACTGGGGAAGATTGACGGCAGGAGGATAAGGGGAAGACAGAGGATGAGATGGTTGAATGGCATCACCAACTCAATGGACATGAGTTTGAGCAAGCTCTGGGAGATGGTAAAACAGGGAAGCCTGGAATGCTGCAGTCCATGGGGTTGCAGAGTTGGATGTAACTGAGCAACTGAACAACAACAACAAAAGGACGATTTACACATAACCCACTATTATTACTGTGTTCCCACCCCCAAATTCTTATGTTAAAACCCTAACCCTGTGACTGTATTTGACAATAGGCCCTTTAAGGGATAATTAAGATTAAATGAAGTCATAAGAGTAGGGGCCTAATTGGATAGGACTGGTATTCCTTATGAGAAGAGGGAGAGACACCAGACTCCTCTGTGAGAACACACTGAGAAAGCACTGTCTGCAATCTGAAGAGACCTCACCAGGCACCAACCCTGCTGGAACCTTGATTTTGGACTCCAGACTTCATAACTGTAAGAGAAAACAAAGTTTTGTTGTTTAAGGCACCCTGTCTGTGGTATTTTGTTATGGCAGCTTGAGTAGACTGATATACCCACGAAGTGAGTAACTAAAATTAAGTGAAATAAGAAAATTTGGAGTCCAAAACCCAAAAGCAGTATGTTACCCAGGAGATATATATATATATATATATATATATATATATATATATATATATATA